>PVIW01000415.1:340173-519588 GCA_004026585.1 Noctilio leporinus | reverse complement strand
CATATTAATACAAAGTTTTCTTTTTGTTATTTCAAAATGCCTACATTAATTCATTTGTTTAAAGAATTACTCTTTTTAAGTAATATGAATTGCAATATTACCAAACACATGCAAAAATACATTTATAAACATACATTATTTTTACACATATTTAAAGTACATACTGGACTTTGAAGAGTTATTACAAAAAATTTAAAATGTGCCAATAGCTTACATAATTATTACAGATTAAATGATTGTATTTTAGATATATTGTAGCAAGATTAAGCAGTTTTTCTTCTTTAATACTGATTTTACTCTGGAATGCTATTTTTGTGAAATATATCACAGAAATGATGTATTGCAGAACTCATTTTGTGGAAGTTGTCCTAGAGACAGTGCCAAACCCATAGTAAAAAAGGAATTTGATTTTTGAGTCAGATCCTCCCCCCTCCAATAATACAACTCAACTTTATTTTAAGCTACCGGAACTACAACTTATTCTTTTTGGCATTTTTCATCTTAAATAGTAGATTTATTTATTTATTTATTTAGGCTGTGCACAGGTCTTACTCCTTTCAATGCCCTCTGTTTTAATTTTACATGTGTTTTACAAGTTGAAGCCTTCAGAAATAATGGCACTTGCAGTGCTCAGCTGGTCCCAGAGTAGAAATTATTATGTCTACTAAGTTGAGGTAAAAAAAATATCCCTAGGATTTTAATAATTTTGTATGATGGTATTCTAGCTATTCTTTGAACTAGTGGTTGACTTCCTGTGTGGTCCTAAACTAACCCCTGAACTATTTAAGAGTCTGTTGAGGTAGAGATTAGGTATGTTCACATTTCAATAATAAAGTTTACTATAGCATTAATTCCTTTTCCCAAGTATCCCCAGTTTGGGGGCCTTCATAACTGGAAATGTGTATTCCCACAATCTATTGAAAGGAATCTCATCTAATTTACATGCTAACATGAGAATATATATTGTCTTTGTACACAAATCACATAATTTAGTAGTTTGCAATTTCCATCCAAATTGGTCTTCATTCTCAGAATCTTTTCTAACCTAAAGATTGACTGATTGCATAACACACCCATAACCACTTGGTTGCTCTTTAAAACATAAATTGCTAACAAAACCTATTACATACCCACAAATAAGCACATATTTTGTAACAGTGAATAAGAAAGATAACATGTCTTCTATGTAATATACATCAACATTTTCTTACTTTTTTCTTCTTCCTTAACTGCATTAAATTTTTCTGAGTTATCATAACATGATTTTCCCATATTGTGAAATAATTCCAATCTAAGAAAACTTAACCTGCAGTAATGCATATACGATATACAAAATTATACCTCATTTAGTAAAATCTATTTATAACAAGATCATTCTAAAGCATTCATAAGTTAAAGCTGGTTCTTATCTAACTTTGATTGGTACATTTAATATATTTACCTTTAAGATTATTGTTGATAGGTACTTATTCATTATCTATTTTTTCCTTTGTACCTGTGTTCCTATCTGTCTGTTTCTTCATCTTTTTAAAGCAGATCCTTTAGCATCTCTTGCAATGCTGGTTTGGTGGAGATGTATTCTTTTAGACTTCTTTTGTCTGAGAAACTCCTTATTTTACCTTCCATTTTGAATGACAGCCTTGCTGGTAGAATATTCTTGGTTGCAGGACTTTGTTTTTCATTACTTGAAATATTTTTTGCCATTCCTTCTACTGTTGAGAAATCAGCTGATAACCTTATGGGAGCCCCCTTGTATGTTATTAGCTGTTTCTCTCTTGCTGCTTTTAGGATTCTCTCCTTGTCTTTGAAATTTGCCATTTTCATTATGATGTGTCTTGGAGTGGGCCTGTTTGGGTTCATCTTTCTTGGGACCCTCTGTGCTTCCTGAACTTGCATGCCTTTTTTTCTCCTCAAGTTAGGGAAGTTTTCTGTCATTACTGTTTCAAACAGGTTTTCCATCCCTTGCTCCTCCTCTTTTTCTGGTATCCCTATGATACGGATGTTATTACATTTCATGTTGTCCTGCAGCTCTCTTAAAACTTCTTCATTCATTTTTAGTCTTTTTTCATTTTGTTGTATTGCCTGGGAACTTTTTTCTACATTGACCTCCAGCTTGATAACTCAATCCTCTGCTTTCTCTTGTCTGCTTTTGATTGCATTCTCCATTTCCTCCTGGTTCTTATTGATGGTTTCTATGTCCTTTTTAATGCTGTGTAGTTCTCAGTAAGTTCCTTGTAGCTTACCTGGAGTTCTTTGTAGTTTTCTTTGAGCTTGATGACCTCATTAAGCTTCTCTATCATCATTATTTTGAATTCCCTGTCTGATAGGGTGCTTGCCTCTATTTAATTTTGCACTCTTCTTGGGGATTCCTCCTTTTCATTTGCTGAGGGTTTATTTCTTTGTCCCCCAACTTTAGATGGCTCTTATTTGTTTCAGCTTCTTAGATTGGTCTGCTTTGACTTACTGTCTTAGTGGTGTGACCTTCTGTGGTGTAGGGGTGCACTTTGTTTACTTCCTGGATCTGTGCATGAAATTATTATCTGCTCCTCCATCTGTACACCCAGGGGGCCGGGCAGGAAGAATATTTTTGAAAGATGAGTAGATTTCCAAAGAATAATTTTATTTACATGAGAAATTCTGAGACTGTGAATGATAATTTGTATTGATAATTTGATACTCTCATAAGAAATAAATTCTCTTATTAGAATTTTTTTGACATTTGCACCCTTTATGTTTTCAGATGTCACTAGATTTTAGCATACCGACTTCACTATTCTTGACTAAAAGTTAATTCAGCTATCACTACTAACTGGCATTGGTATGGGGATCAAATACACTGACTACTGAAGAACTCACTCTCCCCAACTCTCCCCCACTTCTGGCCCTTAATCCTCTCTCATCCAGATCACTATTAGTGCTGGTTCCTCCTATGTACAGTAGTATTCTTTTATGTATATCCTTTGCTACAATTTCAATTTACTCTTTCTAGTAGATATCACCTACTTTTTATAATTCTAGTCCAAAAGTTAAGTCTGTCATGAGGCAAGTTTGCAGTTATTATTTAACATGTATTTTTCTTCAGATTTTCTATGGGAAAGGTAGTATTTCCAGTCCACCATCATTCTCAAAAATAGATCCTCATCTTACTAATTACTAAACACACTAAGTTGCATTGTATAACTCTCTTCCTAACATGATTGTTATACCGCTTATAACTTCACAAGGTCATTAACATGATGGAAAGAGAAGAAAACTAAAATGTTTGCAGCTATCATAGAAGAATTCACACTGGAGGAAAGATTTGGGCTGGATGATGAAAAACGAGGCAGCAGAGAATGTGAAAAATGGTTTTAGAATAAGTGAGAGCATGCATCGACAAAGTGCATGAAATGTCTGTGTAGTCTGTGAAATGTGAGATGTTAAATGTCATTGGAACACAGAGTGAAGTGGCTGAAGTTGAAGCTAAGGAAATGAAGTGAGATAATTTTTTAAATTAACTTTGTTCTACAATTCAGCAGAGAAATATTTATCAAATGCAAGTTATAATCCAGATAATTCTTTCATGCTGCCTATTGCCTCACACATTTATATTGACATACCAAGGAGCTTGAAATGCATAATAAAGAAGAGAACTAAAAAATATATTTAATTATAGAGATAAAATTATATTTGGTTTTTAGCAAGTTGAATGTAATGGCAGACAGAATAATGATTCATTGAAGTAAGAGGTAGCTGGAATGAATAGGGAGAAGCAGATGCAGGCTAACCAGACCTGATAGGGTCTGAACTAAGACTGTCAGTGGGATAAAAAAAGAAACTTTGCATATTCTTTAAATTTAGTCATGAGAATGTTATTTCAGTTATCTGCTGAAACTTGCTTGTATTTAGGGGAAGGTATGGTTTAAAGATTGGACAAATGTTAAGTATTCAGCTTAGTTGTGTGGATAAATTGGAACACCATTTACCTTAAATATATTTTGTTTATTCTAAAAGCAAGTTTGGAGATCATGGTAGGCAGAATTCTAAGATGTCTCCCAAGATTTTTCAGCCCTATTGTACATGTCCTTCATAATTCAGGGTACAGTGAATATGACATATTTTATTCCTTTAATTAGGTGATATTATATGGCAGAATTGACCTTGACATAGGGAGATTACCCAGGTGTATCTGACCTAATCATATGAGCCCTTTAATAGCAGAGATTTTTTTTCTGGCTGGTCACAGAGAGAAAGTCAGATTCAAAGCATAAGAAGGATTCAAAATGCCATTGTTGGCTTGAAGATGGACTTCAGCCATGTGACAAGGTTCTAAGCCACCTTAGAAGCTAAGAATGGCCCCTGGGTTACAACCAGCAAGGGTAAAGGTGATTCATTCACATAGCTGCAGGCAGTTGAAATTGTTAACAATGAGCTTGAAAGTGGGTTTTTTCCCCTTAGTTTTGAGAGAACTCAGCTCTTCCAATATCTTAATATTGGCCTTTTGATACTGTTAACTGAGAACCCAATTATGCCATGCTGGACTTTCACCTTAAAGAAACTGAGTTAATAAATGGGTACAGAGTTATATTGCAGAATTTGAGACATTTTGATACATAATAGAAAACTAATATGATACATGTACAAATTGGTACAAGAAAAGAATAAAAGCAATTATATGAAACAATACTTTTCAAGATACAATAGAAAATCCTATGCTGTTACCTAATAATAATTTGTAATTTTAAATTGAATTTTTTTCTTCAATAATCTATAAAGCAAAAATCACATATAAAATAGATAAAACATGAAAGACCAAACCAGTAACTGCGAAGGAAATTAAAGATGTTACCAAAGAGCTATTCTTTCATAAAGGATAGACTGGATTGTTTCAGATTAAGTTTTTAAAATTGTCTATTCAACATCTATAAATGAATATAAAGAATAATGGTGTCTTTCTCAATCCATTCTCTGAGGCATGTGTGGTAAAGGCAATACACCCTATTTTTTAAAACCAACCACATTTATTATACATTTAGATTATTAAAGATACTATCATGCATGTATAAATTTTACATATAGACTAGATGTAAAGACACATTAACATTAAAAATTAAAATATAAAAATTATATTAAATTTTTTGCAAATATCTTAAGTACAACTTAGAAAATGTGTAAAAGAGCAATATATCTGAAGAATCAAAAAGAGCCCTGGCTGGTGGCACAGTTGATAAGGCCCATCCTGAGAACCCAAAGATAGCTGGTTCAATTCCCAGTCAGGACATATAACCAGGTTGCAAGCCAGGTCTCCAGCCAGGTCCATAGCTGGAGGCAGGTGAAAGCAACTGTACATTGATGTCTCTCTGCCTCTCTGCCTCCCTCCCTGCCTTTCTCTCTAAAAATAATAAAATCTTTAAAAAATAAAATAAAATAAAATAAAGTCTATATTAAAAAAAGAAAAGAATCAAATAGAGACAGAAGGAAGAGAACTCCACTGCAAGAACAACAAAGATATCATAAAAAATTAAAATTTTACCCTGGCTGGTAAATCCACTGGTGTCTCAAGTGAATTGCATGCCAGCTTGTGAGCCAAAGGGTCACCAGTTCAATTCCCACTCAGGACACATGCCTGGGTTGTAGGCCAGGTCCCCAGTTTGGGGCACACAAGAGCCAACTACACATTGATATTTCTCTCCCTCTCTTTCTTCCTCCCTTCCTCTCTCTCTAAAAATAAAATAGGGCCCTGGCTGGTAGCACAGTGGTTAAGGCACCGGCCTGCGAACCCAAAGGTCGCAGGTTCGATTCCCTAGCCAGGGCACATAACCAGGTTGCAAACTAGGTCTCCAGTCAGGTCTGTGGCTGGAGGCAGGTGAAACGCAACCATACATTGATGTCTCTCTCCTTCTCTGCCTCTCTCCCTTCCCCTCTTTCTAAAAATAATGAAATAAAATCTTTAAAAAAAATAAAAAAATATAAAAATAAATAAAAATAAAAAATAAAATAAAATCTTAAAGAAAAAATATTAAAATTTTTTCTATCCCAAGTTTAGGTGAAGGTGGATAGTGAATGACAGATTTGAATCTAGAAATCTGGAAGTTTGGTCTTTGTCCTTTATCTTAGTTAAACAATACAAATTTTTTAATATGCAGAGTGACAAATTAGATACGTTTTTCAGAAAGATAAGTATTCTAACATTGTGAAGAATGGGCTGTAGGTAGAAGAGGCTATGGGTTGTGATGGTAAGTTATGGTCTAAGATAAAATAATGAAGTACAGAAGTAAGATATGACAAGGGAAGGAGTGAGAATTGAGAACATTTTTATGAAAAATTTCTGTTGTAAAATTGATTATATTTACAGGAAAAGTGGACTATGTGATAAATGCAATAGTCAAGTTTATTCAGAAACTGTTTTTTGTTTATGGGAACAGGCAGACAGTCACCCCATTTGCTTAGAAAACATAAGAGACCCTGGGGTTAAATATGATGCAATTAGTTTTGGACTTGTTGAACTGCAGGTAACCTTGTCCAGGAAGAATGAATCTTATCAACCAACAAAAGTATAATCTACAAGTTAACATATGCCAAGATTATATATAATCAGCAGTGAAATTTTTATTTTATTATTTTTTATTTATTGATATTTAGAAAGATAGAGGAAAGGAGAGAAAGAGAGAGAAGTAAACATCAATTTGTTTTTCCACTTATAATTCATGCACTCATTGGTGGCTTCTTGAATATGCTCTGAATGGAGATTGAACCCATAACTGTGGCATACTAGGTTGATGCTCTAAACAACTAAGATACCTGACCAGGGCTGAAACATCAGCATTTTAAAAAAATTTACAGATCATTTTTATTTATGGATTTTAGAAGGAGGAGACCGACAGACAGAAACATCAATTTGTTGTTCCACTTATTTATGCATTCATTGGTTGGTTCTTACATGTGCCCTAACCAGAGATTAAAACTATAACCTTGCCATATCAGGAAACACTCTAAATGAGTTACCCAGCCAGGGCTCCCAATGAAAATTTTAGATCATAAAATTCTATTTACCAGTCTGATAACACTGGTGAAAAAACTACCATATCTGATTATAAAATATAAGAAGACACTCATGAAAAATAATTTGATATTTCAAGGTATGAAGATTTTAAGTGTAAACTATGAAAGTTTTGCAGTAATAAATATATTTAAGTGTTATATAAATATATTTAAGTGTGTTGGGTGCAAATGAATTTGTGACTGACTTGAAAAAACATAGGATTTTACCTTTATAGACTACCATGGTGAAAAATAAAAAAAAGTATTTCTAGTGTAAAACCAATGTAGGGGAAAATTTTAAATATCTGTTATTCAATAAGAAGCATGAAAAGTTAAGCAAATGTTATTAGGTAAAACATTATTTAAATATATTTTAAAGTCACTTTTGGGACCCAATAAAAATGTAAACTTTTACTTTCATATATAATTAAGATGGAGAGACTCTTACTATAGGACCAAAGAAATTTTGGATCGCCTCAGTGGAGACATCAAATTCTTTTCTTTTTTTATTACCTCCTTTATAGACTCCCAAATTTTATTTCATTTTATTTTATTTATTTTTGTTCAATTACAGTTGTCCCAAATTTTCCCCCATTGCCCTTTCCTGTCCTACACACTTCACCCCTGTTACACAGTCAATCCCCACCCTGTTGTTCATGTCCATGGGTCATTTATATTAGTTCCTGGATTAGACCTTCCCCTTCTTTCCCATTATCCCTCTCCATCCTCCCCTCTGGTTGCTGTTCATTTATTTCTTATTCCCATGTCACTGGTTCTATTTTGCTTATTTGTTTTTGTTCATTAGGTTCTGTTTATAGATGAGATCATATAGTATTTATCTTTCACTGCCTGGTTTATTTTACTTAACCTAATACTCTCCAGTTCCAACCATGCTCTCACTAAGGGTAAAAATTCCTTCTTTCTGCTGTGTAGTATTCCATTGTGTAAATGGACCATAGTTTTGATACACTCCTCCAATGAGGCTATTTCCAGCACGTGGCTATTGTAAATAGCACTGCTAAGAACATTGTGATGCATGGGTTCTTTTGAATTGGTGTTTCAGGATTCTTAGTAAAATCCTAGAAGTAAAATTGTTGGATTAAAAGGCAGTTTCATTTTTCATTTTTTGAGGTAATTACATACTGTTTTCCAAAATGGTGGAAATAGTTTGTATTCCCACCAACAATGCACTAGCGTTCCCTTTTCTCTACATCCTTGCTTAAGTAGAAAATGTTTTGATAAGTCATATGATAAGTTTAGATGCCTTGTTTTTCCTTTTTTCTAATATAAACTAACTGCCTTAAAATAAAGTTACTAAGACCTGTTATTTTTCCATATTATATTTCTGATGGCTATAGTTCAGTTTTGGCAAATGGCAAATGCAGAATATTAAGTGATAATAGCAGTACACTTACAGTCCTAAAACTTCTTTATGCTGCTAGTCTCAATACCCATAATAATAGTAGCTCCTGAATATTATTTTAGAATTGGCAATAAGACATGAATAGTAATACTTGCATCACAATCCCCAAGGTTTTCATGATCTACATAATGCTAGAGCTTAAACTAAAATGAATGGAAATAAGTAATGGCAAGCTTTAATAAATTCTAAAAGCCAATGATGTAAACTTTTGTTTGAAGAAGTTATAATATGATACAAGGAAAAGGGCAAAAGTGCCTTTCTGTTATTCTTTCCTTAAAGTCACAGCCCTAGTCTAATCGTGAATAAAACATCAAACCAACCAAATTGAGTGATTTTCAATCAAAATTACTGACCATTATATTTTAGAAGTGCCAATGTTATGAAAAAAATGAGAGTGAAATAATGGTACAGAGAAAGAAATTAAGGACAGATGACCTCTAAATATAGCATGGTATTCTGGATTGAAATCTGGAACAGAAAAAGGACATTGATAGAAAAACAAAATGAAAAACAAACAAAAAAAATGGGGATATTTGAATGAAATCTATGGTTTACTTAGGTGTCTCTCACCTATATGCCATGGGCCAGATCAGTCCAGCAACTTGTCTTTAAAGATTTATTAGACTGCAGCCCTACCATTTGTCTACATTTGTGTTTATGTGAAGGCTACTTTCAGGTTACAAGGGCAGAGTAGATAACTTGGGGTAAAAGACCATATGACCTACAAGCTTAAAATAATGACTAAGTGGCCACTTAGAGTAAACATACTGCTGGTTTAGTTAACAGTATTATCTCAATATCAGTTTCTTAGCTTTGATAATTTTATCATGGTTATATAAGATGTTAACATTAGAAGAAGTTGGGTGAAAGGTATATATGGGAGGACTCCATCTTCACAACTCTTCCGGAATCTAAAATTATTTCAAAATAAAAAGTTTAAGAAAAAGATATAAAAGTTAAAACTCTGGCTTTGTAGTCAGATAGAGCTAGATTTAAATCTCTGTTTTGCAAACTACCAGCTTTGTCATTCAAGGTACTTGGTAATATGAAACAAGGTAAGGATTGTACTTAGGGCTACTGCACATGATAAGCTTAATTCATGAGATAATAATAGCATTTATCACTATATATATAAAGTATAATAATGGCATATGAAAACATTATTTTTGCTCTAAAAGTCAAACATTGCATGCCATTTTCCATTTTTACTTTACAAAATAGATTGTCTCAAACATGCCAGGATTAGTAGGAATTTCTGGGGGAGGAGAACTGTACAACTTTGGTGGAACCAAGAGGCAGTGTTTCCATTTTCATTTTGGTAGCAGCTTCTGAGCAACTTTGCTCCCCAGAATTGGTGCATCATTCACTTAGATTTATACTAATTTCAAAATGAAAAATAAATAAAGGAAGGTATTTAGAAAATATACACCTGTCAGTACTCAAATGTGAATGACTTATTTAACTTAAATATAATATTCATATAAAACAAAGTTAACTACTTAAAATAATATAATTTTAGAATCAGTAAGGATCTTACAAATCAATTAATTTAACCACCTGAGTCTTCTCATTCTTCAGATAGAGGATTTATTGAAGATTATGCAAATAATGTCATTCCTGAGACTAGAACATGTCTCAGTGCACCAGAGCATATAAAATATGAATATATTTTGTAAATTACATCTCATCCCAGGAATATATACCAGCATTAAAACTCCAAATATATGAAAATTTATCCTTAAATATTGACATTGATCGTATATTAATGTCCTATTTATTCAGAAGAAAGCATTAGGAGAAGATTTTAACCTGTGTGCACATTTAGTAATAAATAGCTGTCCCTTGGAGACTTTGTTTTAATTTGCTTTACCATACACATTGAATGATTGAAAATTAACCTCTAGGTATCATGGAGAACTCTTGTGACTTTTGTGACTGATAAAGAAATTAATTATACATCCTTTTTGAGATTTATTAAAGCTCTAGTACTATTGTCTATAATCTTTAGCTTTTTTGTCCAAGTGTAATTGTCACCTTTTGTGGCAATTAGATGAAATTGTTTCAAGTCCCCTTAGATCTGAGAATAATTAAGTTTATTCTTAATTGTTAAGAATTAATAATGAGATCTGAGAAATATTGCTTTTGCACACTTCATGGTATTAAATGTTAAAAGTTACAAACACTTATGTCCATATTTTTTCACAGTGGATTTTAATCATTTTGTGAGTTGACCTGCTCTTTACAGTTTTATTTCTTACTTTTTTCCATTTATTTATTTACTATACTATTCTCAAATTTTAGAAGGATAGGTTCTGGATTATCATGCTGAGGCTTTTGAGAAAATTAAGCCGGTTCTTTCCAAAGAGGAAATCCAAGTGAGAGTTGCACCCTGAAAACTAGCCAAAGATGGCATGCTGCAGTTCTCCAGGAAGAGACCAGTTCTTTAATATGGCCTTCTTCCACAAAGAGGTCCGAAATGGCCTCAATACCTTCTCAACAGAGACCACCATTACTTTTAGAGCTACCACAAGTTGCAAGCAGTTTGCTACCTTTGCATTTGAACTATTTTTCATATTATTCTGCTGCCAATTCAACTTCTTTCAAGGTAAGCCTGAAGATATGGACATACTATGTAATTCTGCAATTATAGACATCAGTGCAATGCAACAAATTAAAAAAAATAGATACCAACTCTGTGTTTGTTAAGACACTAGGACTATAAAGAGGGACAGATGCACCACCTCCCTTTTCTCAGCACCATCTATGGATTTAACATCTCATTTTGTCCTTGGAAAAATCCTTTCAGTTATGAACCATAATGCCTATTTTACCAATAGGGATGACTTAGACATTTTTTCTCAAGGTTATTTATTTATTTATTTTTAGCGAGAAGGGGAGGAAGGGAGAAAAGGAGACAAAAATCAATGTTAAGACATACACTGGCTGCCTCTTGCATGTCTTCATCTGGGGACCTGGCCCTCAACCTAGGCATGTGCCCTGACTGGGAAACTAACTAGAGACCTTTCTGTTAACAGGCTGGTGCTCAGTCCACTGAACCAAACCTGCCAGGGCCAGACATGTTTTTTAAGACCACCACACAGTAGAATGTAAAATCTATGGCTTACTTAGGTATCTTCCACCTATACACCATGGGCCAGTCCAGCAGCTTGTTTTTAAAGATTCATTAGACCACAGCCCTACCATTTGTCTACATAATGTTTACATGAAGACTACTTTCAGGTTACAAGGGCAAAGTGGATAACTTGGGGAAAAGACTATATGATCCACAAGCCTAAAATAATGAAAAGCATTTTATTAAAATGGCTCAAGTCAAGGGGAATCTAGCAATAGAATCAAACCAAAACTTTCATTAGTGGATATATATCTCATACTCCATACTAAAGAGTTTGGACTTAATACTATAGGATGAAAGAGTCAATTGGCCCTGGCTGGTGGCTTAGTAGATAGGTGTCAGCCTGCAAACCCAAAGATCACTGGTTCGGTTCCCAGCCAGGGCACACAACCAGGTTGCAAGCCATGTCTCCAACCAGATTCGTAGCTGGAGACAGGTAAAAGGCAACCATACATTGATGTCTCTCTTTCTCTCTGCCTCTCTCCCTTCCCTCTCTCTAAAAATAACTAATAAAATCTTAAAAAAAAAAAAAAAAAAAAAGAGTCAATTGAATAGTTTAAGTAAGGCAGTGAACAGTTTTTATAGTGTGCCACTTCTGTAATCATTACTGAAAAATTATGAAAAGCTAAACTAATGGGTAAAAAATGGTTATTACATGAGGTTTTCATTTTAGAGTGTTGTCACTGCACCTCTGATATGAGGATAAACATGTGGAAGTATTGGAAATGAATTAAAATGTGTAAGAAAGCATACTTTTTAAGGCATTATAATTTATAGTCACATGTTTGAACAAAGGACATTATATTTATTATTAAAGTTAAATACAGTTGAAAATCATCTCTGAATCCCTTACTTATTTCAGCTTCTGCCCCATACTTTTGTTTCTCTTCACAGCAAGACTCTTCAAAAATGTGTCCATACTTTCTCCCTTCCAAATGTTTACATGTTTATTGGAGGGACCTATCATCTGAATTAGTAGCAACTAATACAGTTGCTACTTACTATTGGAATTGCTTCTCCTCTCACAGTTAATAACTGCTCCTGCTTCATCTCCTCTAGCGGTTCTCAACTTCATGACTACATAGACTAGAAGGACACATTGCCTAGTCTCTGCCTCTCTCCTGCTAACCCATCCTCTTGTTCTTTCATTTTCTTCTATGCTCCCTGTCCCTTCCTTCTCCTCCCTGGAAGACCACACCCATTCATCTGTTTATTCATTATTTCAATAAGTGTACCTTGAGCCTCTATTCTATAACAGGTTATTGTTATAAATGATCAAAGTTCTGTCCTCAAGTTTATGTACATATAGGAGAGATACTTAATAGATTAATAAACAAACAACTAAAGCATGTAGAGCATCAGATGAAGATAAGTTCTATGAAAAATTAAAGTTGGGAGAGATATAGAAAATGCTGTGAAGGAGGTATTGCAATTTTCATTGGGTGGAAAGGGAAGGTGTTATGAAGAAGGTTACATGTCATCCAAGACCTGAAGGAGGAAAGTGAGGAAGAGAAGTTTTCCTTCAGGCTGAAGCTGCAGAAAGTTTGAAGTATTTATGATAAATAAAGAAGAAAATAGGTTTATTAGAGTGGTGCAGGATGGTAAAAAGTTGATAGGATAAATATATTTTAAGTCCAGATAGGGTTAAAAATTGTAGTGGTTGAGGTACTAGAGAAATTGTGTTAAAAATACAGGCAACACTAGATAAAGAGTGATGCTTAAAATTGAGATTATGGAAAGATTGCAGTAATGAAAATGATAAAGTCTAGAATAAGAGACAGAGACATTTTACATATAATACTAGAATATGATAACAGAAATGCAGCAAGGCAGGATGGAGGAAAAGATCATGGAGGAAAAAAATGATTAGGCGTTGAGAGGCCCGTGTATTGAGTAAAGCATTTATGAAGGTAAAGAAGATATCTCTGAGAATTAAGACAAGATGAATTCTTGAGGGAGAGCTGATTAGATGCTAACTTCTTCAAGGACTGAGGAAGAATAACTGTAATATGTAGACATCAATAACAGAGTGTTGATAAGAAAAACTGGGACGGGGGTGATACTCACATTCTCAACCACAAAATTAAAGAGGTGCTGAAATACTCAGTTAACAAGATGAGTAAATAACATTTTAGTGCTATGTTTTTTAAAAATCAATATTAATACAAAAACTTATGACATACAAAATAACAAAATTATTCAGTTAACATTGAATCATAGTAGGTAGAATTTTCTGATTTGAGATTTAAAACATTATGACTTTAGATATCCCTTCTATCTGAGATTTCTTCCCTGAGTTATTCAAATGTGTACTCACCTTTTCATATATACGTTTCCTGGGCATTTCAAACTTAAAATGTCTAAATTCAAACTTCTGATTACATGTCTTCATTTTCTGATTCTTTCCCAAAATCCTCACCTCAGTGACTGGAATTTTGTTTGTACTATTGCTCAGAACAAAAACTGCATTCATCATTAAACTCCTTTTCTCTCATCTATCTGCAAATTGTATAATCTCCTCCCAATAAATCCAGTTAGATTTCTGACCACTTTTCAGCACTTACTACTATCACCTGAGAATATGCAAACATTGTTTCTCAGCTGAATTATTGCAATAGCTTCCCAACTGGCCTCCTTCTTCTACCTGAAGCTCCTTGTCTGGTATCTTCACCCACCACTTTCACTTTATAAGTAGTCAGATCAGATTATGCATCTGCCAAACCTTCTACAGCATTCTCACATCTCTCAAGATTAAAAGCTGATACTCCTACATAGTCCCAGGTAAATGGTTCATAGCTATCTTTGCAATATTATCTCCTACAAAATACTCCCACACTCAGTGTGCTACAATGGAATTGGCCTTTTTAGTATTCTTTGAAAACATCATACAAGGCCTTTGCATTTGCTCTTCTCTCTACCTATAATGATCTGCTCTGAATATCTATAGAGCTCACGACCTCACATGCATTAGGTTTCTCCTCATGTATTACCTTGTTAGACAGTTATCAGGCTTACCCAAATCATTCTGATAGGTCCCAAACAGCATCAAGCCATCAGTCCTGATTTCTCATAAGCAACAATCCATGTATATATTTGTTTATTCTTCTCACAAATCCATGATGACATGTGGTATATCTGTTTTATTTTACTGCTGTACTCATGTGCTGAGAACTGTGCCTGGCACATAGTGCTTGCTGAATGAATATTTGTGAATAATTAGTATGTTAAATAACTTATGCAATCTCCAAATATTTACCAAATATAATTAGATTAAATTTTAAACATCTGGAATCTAAGTTTTAATAAGATTAAGTTTTTCTATTTTCAGGTTTAAGTCAGAGGACTAAACTATTTTATTCTGAGAAACAAGTTTATTTTATTCCAGAATGTATCACTATTTAGAATATAGAGTAATAGAATTAAAATAAAAGTCTGAAGTAGAGTTGAAAACACCTTATTATAGTGAAATAATACAGTATGTCTTACAGATGGTTATTAGACTTGTGATAATCATAAGGTATATAAATGTTGAATCATTATGTTTTACACCAGAAACTAATATTTTATGTCAACTATGATTTTAAAAAAGAAAAATACCTTATATTCAAACTTTATAAAATTTTTATTTCATAATTAGAACCTTAAATAAATATTTTAAAAATTAAACTTAAAACCAGTGATGCTGGTTAGCAGTAAATGTTATCCAGGATAACCCAATTATTTCATAACAAACTCTAAACTAAATTTCAAAAAAAATCAGTGGTTTCTAAAATTATATCAGCTAAAATTACTGCATAAAACTGATGAGATAATTCTCTTATCTCAATCAAAAGTACTCTAGTTTCATAATCACAATTAATTTGTTCCTTATTTATACACCCTACATTGCGTTATTGCACTGTATAAAATGATGGAGAAAAGCAGCACTCTAAGGCAAATTTCATATACAGTAATTTCAGAAAAAATAATGATATACTAGGTTTCTTCACTTTATATACAGGTAGACAATGTTCTTATTGATTTTTTTTTAATTTTGGCATTTTAAAGATGATTGGCTTTCATTGTGTTTTTTCTGAATTTTGTACTGAAGTTTCATTATAATCAGCCTGGGGATGAGGCAGGATAGTAAGGAGCTAGGAAAATTCCTGGGGAAGTGGAATGGGGAAACTGAAACAAGAAAATTAAACAAGGCCAAACAGTTTTGAGCAACTTACAGCCAGCTGGTGAATTGCAAGAATTGCAAGAATTATCTTCCTAACCAAGAGCACCAGAGAATGGATGGTTTATTTCTCTCCTTCCTGACCAGAGAATACTCACCTGAAATCTCCCTGACCTGGGAGGTAGAGAACAGAGACCCAATTCGTGTCATTTGTGCCAGCTAAACCCTAGGACAGGTGAAGTCAGTGGAACAAATAACAAAAACCCCATTAAAAGCCACACAGATTCAAGGTAAAAGTAAAACAGTATAGCAGAACAAAGACTATTCCCCAAACTCTCACATCAGCACATTAAAAATGCACCTGGAAAGCTGGTGAATATTTTGCTGAAACCCTCCTCTAAGATTCTCACTGACAGGAAAAAAAGATGAAAGCCCTCACAACACAGACTCAGTGCCTGCTCACTGTGGAGCGCGCCCATGCCCCTCTCATGCATGAACTTTGTATTTCCTACTAAACTCTAAGGGTCCCAAGGAGACTTGCAGCTAGAAGGGCAGTGGGCAGTGGCATCTGTCTCCAGGGTCCCTTTTTGTCTGACTTCCAGGCAAGCTAACATCAGCCCTACCTTGGCTCACTTCCTTCTTATAACATTTTTAGGGAGCCAATGCAGAGCACAGCCTATGTTCTCTTGTTACTCTAAGTCCTTTGTGTCACTGTCCCAGCTTCAATAAAAATACACTCAGAATCACCTGGACTTCTGTTGTGAAACTTTTTCTATATGAAATCAGGAACCCATATTCTACGGGCTGGCCTGAGGAAGACCTGGTCTGGACCAGTGTTTGTCTGGTAACGGTGAGATTGTTTTTAATCAAGTCTTGTTAAATTGATAGAAGAAAAGCACAAATGTGAAGAAAGAAAACCATCTGTGGAGAAATTCAAGCCCATCTTTTGTCAAATAACAAAATAAAAAACTTTCAAGTATCTTCTGTGACTTCACAGGCCAGAGTTTCTGTGACTTCACAGGCCAGAGTCAGTTGATTTCTCTCTAAATCACACACTAAGCAAACAAAACAAAATAAAGGAACTTAAGGGGAAAAAATTGGCATATTTATATAGGACTATATCTAGATGTCTATCTTGGCTGAGAACCAAAAGCAAGAAATTAAATTATGAAAATTTTAAAATTTAGATTTTCTTCTCTCTCCTCTGTTTCTTTCCTTTAAAAAAACAAAAACAAAAAAACTTAGAAGCGCTAGCTGGTGGCATAGTGGATAAGGCACCAACCTGTGAACCCAAAGGTTGCTGGTTTGATTCCCAGCCAGGGCACGTACCCAGGTTGCAAGCCAGGTCTCCAGCCAGGTTAGTAGCTGGAGGCAGGTGAAAGGCAACCATACATTGATGTCTTTCTCCCCTCTCTGCCTCTTTCTCTTCCCCACTCTCTAAAAATAATAAATAAAAAATTGTAAAACAAACAAACAAACAAAAACTTAGAGTCTACCTTACCTAGTTAGCTTAGGGTAGACAAAATAGATTGGAGAAAAGGTGGGAGCTGAGTACATTTGCCAAAGCACTCCATTTCAATGTTGATACATTTGTCACACATCTGAGATTCTGTTTAATTTTAAACTCAAGTAAATGAGATAGCAACCTAGCCAAAATACTAAACATTTCCCTATTCAAACTATGAAGCTCATTTATTATTTATATATCATACATTGTTTTTATTCCATTAAATTTTGTATGCCTTAGTAACTAGGTTATTTTGTAGCCTACTATACAAGCTTTCAGGTTTTTGATGCTCTAAAAAAGTTTGATATTTGAATGGTAATGAATCTCGCTTTTCCTATGGATCCCTCCTCTTTGTGCCAAAATAGAGGTTATAGTTCAGAATATTTCTCTTGAGCTTTGCTTATTATTTCAGAATTTGACTGATATTGACTGGATCTTTCTCATGATCCAGTAAACATTTTTGGGAAACAAATTACACTGTATTTTGCTTCTGTATGTCTTTCCTACACATAAATAGATAAGGAAAATGCACAGACTTTTATATATGCTGTTAACTAACAAATATCAAGATGGTTCCTAGAGGTCTATATTCAGAGAGGCAAAGAGCATAAATTGAATATGCATTCTGATAGCAATTCTAGCTGTTTCATGTATTCATTAGCATTAAATCAAAATATCTTTATGATTAAGCAAATATTTTTATTTACCCATTGCTTCCAATAAACACATAATAAAGAGGAGGGTCATAGCCAAAAGTCAAGTAAAATCAACGGTTTTTTAAAAAAGATTTTATTCATTATTTTTAGAGAGGAGAGGGAGAAAGAAAGGGAGAGAAACATCAATGTATGGTTGCCTTTCACCTGCCTCCAGCCACCGACCTGGCTGGAGACCTGGCTTGCAACCTGGTTATGTGCCCTGGCTGGGAATTGAACCAGCAACCTTTGGGTTTACAGGCTGGCACCTATCTACTGAGCCACTAGCCATGGCTGAAATCAATTTTTTGGCGGGAGTGGGAGGACATTATAATAGGTAGACTGTTGTACTTAAGGAACAGATGGAAAATAAAGCTGAGCTAGTATCATAAAAGGCCTGAAATTATTTAAACATTTGTTCAAGTAATGAGAGCTAAACTCCTTTGTATACAAATGGCTTTTAGTAGAGACTTATTTTTAAATGTAAAAGGTAAATAGTTAATTTCAGAAAGGGACCTCAGTTGTAGACTGCCAGGCAAAGTTGGGGAGTGGGAACAAAGGCACCCAGCAAGCAATCCTGAGTGAAGAGAGACGATTTGTGAACAAAGGTAGTTATAATATTTACCACTAGGTTTTTAGCTTGATGTGGCATAACATTATCTATTATCCTTATATCTTCAATAATGAACATTTATACAAAATTGCTTCATGTGAGTATTGTTTAGGAAATCAGTGCAAGAGAGCTTTTTTCCTTAAGTGGGTAATCAGAGTCAAGAAAACAAGATCTGCAACAGAAAATAAGGGGGATTTGAGTGAGATTGGGAATTGACAAAATTAAGATGTTATATTTTTTAAATGCTAAGAAATAATATTAATTGTTTGGGAATGGAAAATTATTTTTTCACTTCTCTGCAATGGGGGAATGAGTCACTGTATTAGGTTATTAAAGAATGAACCATGAAGGTCGTGAAAATTTTTGTTACAAAAATATTAATCTAGAGCCCTGGTTGATGGCTTGGTGAATAGGTATCAGCCGGCGAACCTAAGGGTCACTGGTTCGATTCCCAGCCAGGGCACATAACCAGGTTGCAAGCCAGGTCCCCAGCCAGGTCTCCAGCCAGGTCCGTGGCTGGAGGCAGGGGAAAGACAACCATACATTGATGTTTCTTTCCCTTTCTTCCTCCCTTCCTGTCCTTCTCTCTAAAAAGAATGAATAAAAAATATTTTTAAAATATTAGTCTAACCCATGGATGTGGGCAGATAGTGTGATAGTGAGGAAGTTAACTGTGGGAGCAGAGAGTGGAATGGGAAGAGGAGGGCAAAGAGAGAAAAATTGGAATAACTACAATAGAATAACAATAAAAATTATTTTTTAAAATTTAGTCTTATTTTTCTTGAAAACAAAAATTTATAAATTTATAATTTAACCACAAAATAGTTTTTGTTTTTGATATGGCAAAAGCAAATGTTGGAAAGGTTGAATTAAATTAGTAAACCAAGCACATGACTATTTTTTCCTAGTTTGTCAAATAATTAGAAATAATAGAAAATATAATAAAATTGAAGGAGGAAGAAAGAAAGAAAAGCCATAATTCATAAAACTTTGCAAAAAATAAATAAAAAGTGCTATCAGGAGCAAAAATTCTGAGGAAACTTTCTACAACAGAAAGAAAATTAACATAAGGAAGAGAAGATTGAAGAAGTATTGCCACCAAAGATTACAGTGGTTTTGTTGTGACCCAAAATCAGAGGAATGAAAACTAGAGGCAGGTAAGAGCCAGCATGCAGGTGATTGGTTGAAAAATTACATTGGAAGTGGTTAAGCTGATTAAGTCTTATCCAGTTATCATTCCCAATTTTATTATGATAGTTGAGAGTAATTTGTTCAAAGAGAAATGTGAGTGTGATGTAAAATGTAGCAGTGTCCTAAGAGTGATGCTAATATCCTCCCTTCCATAAATAGAAGTTAACTGATGACACACAATGATGTCTAGCAATCAAATTCCCTACAAGTTATTTTGTGGATATTGACAAGCTGATTCTAAAGATTATACATAAAGAATCAGAAGACTGCCCTGGCTGGTGTGGCTCAGCTGGTCAGAATATCATCCTGTAACTGAAAGGCTGCAGGTTTAATTCTCAGTCAGGGCACATACCTAAATCCTGAGTCCAGCTCATAGAGGAGGTGGCCAAGAAATGCTTTGTTTAAAAAAAAAAGAATCAGAAGGCCCAGAATAGCCAACAGAATGTCAAAAGAGAAGGACAACCCAAATTTAAAACTTTCTTTAAAGCTACCATATCAAGGCAGTATGATAATGGCAAAATAGTAGGCAATGGATATCAAAATAGTATATCAATGGAACATAATGGAGAGCCCAGAAAGAGATCTCCATAAACATAGTCAACTGATCTTTGAAAAAAGGAGCAAAAGTAATACAGTGGGGCAAAGAGAATCATTTTAGCAAATAGTGGTAGAACAATTGGGCATCCACACATGCATGCACGTGTGTGCACGCGCACACACACACACACAAAAGAATCTTGACATAGACCTTTTACAGTTACAAAAAATTCAAAATTAAGATGAAAAGGTAAGCTGCAAAACTATTATTTCTAGAAGATAACACAGGATAAAACCTAGGTAACCTTGGGTAAGGTAATGCCTTTTTTGATACAACACCAGAGGCATGACTGGTCTATGCAAGAAATAACTAATAAGCTGGACTTCACTGAAATTAAAAACTGTTCTGCAAAAGACCCTGAGATGAAAATGAGAAGACACACCACCAACCAGGAGAAAATTTTTTCAAAAGATGCATCTGTTATCCAAAAGTACACAAATGCTTATAACCCAACATGAAGAACACAAATAACCCAATTTAAAAATGGGCCACAGACTTTAATGGACACATGGCAAATAAGTGCATAAAAAGATGCTCCACATCATATGTCATCATGGAAAGGGACATTATGATGAGATAGCACTAAAGAGCCATTGGATTGACCACAGTGCAGAACAGTGGCAACACTGAATACTGAAGAGAATGTGGAACCACAGAAACTCTCATAACTGGTGAGGAGGCAAAATGGTGCCTGTGCCATTTTGGAAGACAGTTTGGTAATTTCTTATCAAACAAAATATACCTGTGCCATGTGATCTAATGACAATCCTTGGTAGTTGCAAACTTATATCCATCTAAACTTGTACATGGATGTTAAGAGCATCTTTATTTATTATTGCCAAAATCTTGCAAGAAACCAAGATGACCCTTAGTAGATGATAAACTGTGGTAACATCCAGAAAATGAACTAGTCAGCACTAAAAATAAAGAACAATCAAGCTATAAAAAGACACATAGGAAACCTGAATGCATAGCACTCAGTGAAACAAGCCAATCTGAAAAATCTAAACACTACATGATTTCAACTGTATGAAATTTGAGGAAAAGGAGTAGCTATAGAAATAGAAAAAAAGATCATTGGTTTACAGGAGGTTGAAGGGGGTTGACTGAATGAATAGAAAAAACACACAGTTGGGGATACTAATAATGGAAGAGGCTATGCATGCTCAAGAGCAGAGGTTGTACAAGAAATATTTTAACCTTGTCCTCAATTTTGCTGCAAACGTAAAACTACTCTACGAAATTAAGTTTTAATTAAAGAAAAATAGGTTTTTTTGCTTCCTGTCAGATGACTGTATAAGAGGATGACGTGAAAATGAACAGAACCCAATCTGTAGTTTGCATTTCTGAGCAAATTGGCATATGTAATAGAGAGAAAAGGGAAGTTTAAAAAAAAAAAAAAGAGTGGGTTTGGCTTAGATGTAATCACTTCAGGAGTGTATGTGGGACCCAGATGTGGTTTGTGGGACTAAGAGGTGAGATGTTTGAGTAGGTTCACTTTTAAGATTTACCCAGATATACAGATTTTTATTTTAGAGTTTTCGGTATTTTAATATAATAGAAAAGGCCACAGGGAGAGACAGGCCAATGGATAGAGGACAAGGGAATTCTTACTTGAGAGTTTTGGTGTAAATGATTTAGAAGCTTTAACTATGATAGTGATACATTACTACATCTAAAAATACTACTTGTCCTGGCTAGTGTGGCTCAATGAATTGAACACCAGCCTGAGAACCAAAGGGCCACGGGTTCAATTCCCAGTCAGGGCACTTCCCGGATTTTGGGCCAGGTCCCCAGTTGAGGGCATGTGAGAGGTAACCACACATTGATATATTTTGTCCTCTCTTTCTCTCTCCCTTCCCCTCTCTCTAAAAATAAAGAAATAAAATCTTTTTTAAATGCCACTTAATATATTAAGAAGCTATTTAAAATTTTATATTACTTTGTTATTAAAATTGGGAGTTTTAAAAAAAAAATTGGTAGCCGAAATAATGACTTTAATCCTGGGAAAATAGTTCTTTTCTAATACAAAGTTTTCCTGCTTAACAAAAGTCTGTTTATTTTTATTATTTTGGGTAGTTCCATTTCAGTCTAAAAAATAAGTTTACAGACAAAGATCTGGAATATATAGGTCCAGTCTATTCCTTGTAGTTTTTCACCATGAAGCTGACTGAATGGAACTGTGTGTTTGTGTTTGAGATGTGGATTTCTCTTCGCTAGAGGTTAGTGCTTAAAATTGGACCCGAAAAGGTCAGAACTTTTACCCATTAAGCCATCAAGCTTTTTTCTATAATAACAGTAGATTAAAGGTTTTAACTTGAATCACAAATGTAAAGTTCAGCAGAATGATCATATCTCAAATTGAAAGAACAAGGCAAAAAATAGGTTTGTCATCCAATGTATTGGAATCCAGTGGTCCAAATGTCAGCACAGAATGATGAGAGTATCAAATCTTGAATCATATCAGTAAAAGCCAGAATGTAGGCAACTTTCAATTTTATAAATTCTAATTATGTATAATTTATAAATGGGATACATTGTTTGAAATTTATCTAATACTAGCATAAATTTAGATTTCATAGGAGCATGCTAATCTCTAATTATATGCTGATCAATTTGATTCTCCATTTAAAACCCAACTATTACTTCTGCTGTGGTATAATTTGTCACACACAGGAAACTAAGTAGGTTTTGTACCTACTACATAGCAGAATTTAGTCATATATTTGGTGTAATATGAAAAGACAGATTTTGAGTAATTTTCTTATATTATTTCAAGGGACACTTACAGTTTGTACTGACAATTTATATAGCTCTTTTAGGAAATTATAACATCCAACTTTTTTTTTTTTTTAATTTATTCATTGTTTTCAGAGAGAAGGGCAGGGAGGGAGGAAGAAAGGAAGAGAAACATCAATGTATGGTTGCCTTTCACCTGCTTCCAACTAAGGACCTGGCTTTAGACCTGGCTTTCAACCTGGTTATATGTGCCCTGACTGGGAATTGAACCAGTGACCTTTGGGTTCAGAGGCCGGTGCCAATCACTGAGCCACCAGCCAGGGCAACATCCAAATATTTTAAAATATATTACCAAGCTATCATGTTCATGATTTTCTTCCTGAATGACAAACACTGGCTTCTTTTATTACATATTTTATTTTTTAATTCAGTTTTTATCAAATCTAATATATATATACAAGAGGAGAATAAATGAAACTTGTGTGTTTTTCTGAAACATTATCTCCTATCTACTGAAAGATAATTCATATTTTCCCTTAAAGAACAATGGATTTTCATAATATTCTAACTTGAGGAAATAGAGATTTCTCACAAGTAATAGTCAATAAAATAAGGAAATTGAATAAAGAAACTGATATTACTCTTATTTAATGAAATGATCTGGAAAACAAAACAGACACATTCTTTGTCAAAATATTCAATATACAAAGGCATAATACACTTTGTATATAGTTTATCTTGGGTGCTAATTTAAAACAACACAGAATTAATGTATAGCAGGTTTGGTGTTGTCATGGGTTGAATTGTGTTTCCCACAAAGATGCATTGCAGCTTTAATCAACATTCTGTAAATGTGACTTTATTTGAAATAGGATCTTTGCAAATGTAATGAAGTTGAGATGAGGTGAGCAGGATGGACCCTTAATCCAATATGGCTGATGCCCTTACAATAAATAAAATGGAAATTTGGGCAGAGCCACACAGAAAGATGGCCATGTGAAGATGAAGACAGAGAGTTAGGCTGACACAAGTGAAGGGACCCTTTTAGCTACCAGAAGTTGGAAGAAACCAGGAAATTTTCACCCAAGAGGCTTCTAAAGAAGGATGGTCCTGCCAATACCTTGATTTTGGCTTGCAAGCTTCAGAATTGTGGGAAAATATATGTCTGTTTAAATTATCCAGTTTGGCCCTGGCTGGTGTGGCTCAGTGGATTGAGCACTGACCTGAGAACCAAAGTATGGCCAGTTTAATTCCCAGTCAGGGCACATGCCTGGGTTGTGGGCCAGGTCCCCAATTAGAGGCATGAGAGAGGCAGCCACACATTGATGTTTCTCCCCCTCTTTCTCCCTCCCTTTTCTTCTCTCTAAAAATATATAAATAAAATCTTTAAATTACCTAGTTTGTGGTACTTTGTTATTCCAGCCCTGTGAAATAAGTTTATTAGGTCCATTTTAAAATTAAGTAAACATTTTAAGGAACTCAAAGTTAGAACTTGCTTTTCCAAAGCAAGTGATTATGTGGCATCACTGTCTACCTTTCTTTGTTATTGTCATCTTTCAAACTCTGCTAGCTCTCCCTTGTTCACTGAGGATTTAACATTTGCATCAACTTCTCTCTCTGCAGCATTACCCTTGTCATTAGTTTTTGTTAACATATGTATATATATTCAGTTCAGGAGCCTTGGCTCTGACTTTCTCAGCATGCGCACTCCCACACCATTTTCTTCACCCCATCTTAGTTAGCCCACCAGTGTCATGACCTAGACTTTGTCACTGACAGTAACTGTACTGATTCTGAAATCTTGATTTCAACTCAGCCCACTTTATGATAATTATTTAATTTTCTAGCTCTCATCTCACTTCTGCCAATATTGCTACTCATTGAAAACAAAACAAAACAAAACAAAAAGAAGAACCAAATACTGGCTCTATCAGTTTGTCAAAGACTCCCATTCTCTTTCAGTTTTCATTTCTACCTAATTAACAGGTTAATTTCACCAAAATTGCTTTCACTAAAATTGCTACCTTTTAAGTGTTAGATTAATTTATAAAATAATATCAAAAAGCAACTTTGATTTTGTCTTATCCCTTTAAGATTCTTCTTTTATCCTGAATACAATGTGATCCAGCTCCATGAATTTTCAGTTCAGTTTTAGGAAGTAGAATGTCCAGGCATGTAGTTATTTCAGGTCACAATACCTACTCAATTCAGGAAACACAATAAACTATCCCCCATGATAATAAACTTTTCCAACTTGACTTAATAAAATGTCTCTTCCATGGTATTGATAGATCAGTTCAGAGAGGAGGATATAGATATAGACGTGGTCCTTTTCTCTTCATGTTCTCCCAATAAACTGGTTCATTCAGCCTTTGTTCTCTCCTTGGTTGACAGTTAGAAAGAATATAGATGTAAAAGAAATAGAAATCTTCCTAATTTAATTAGCACATTTATAAATTGTCCTTATTCTCTTTGGGCCTAGCAGGTATTTCTTGTATATTTTATTAAATTTATTCAGGTAACATTTGTTAATTAAAATTTCAGGTGCATGGATATAATATATTTATATATGTTATTGTGTGCTCATCAATGGAGATATAATCTCTTTCATCATCATGCATTTGACCCCTGTTAGCCTCTGTCTTCTCCCCGTACTCCTCTTTCCCTCTGGTAACCACCATTGTTTTGTTTATAAGTTTTTTTGTTTGATTGTTCATTTCTTGCTTTTCTGTTTTATATCCTATATGAATGGAATCATATGGTTCTTGTCTTTTTCCATTTTATTTCACTTATCATAATACTCTTAAGATGTATTCATGTTGTTACAAGTGACAATATTTCATTTTACAGATGAGTAATATTTCACTCTGTAGGTACCACATCTTTTTTATCTAGTCATCGTAAAAGAACACTTGGATTGTTTCCATGTCTTGACTATGATAAGTAATGATGCAACGAACATAGGGTTACATATATCTTTATAAATAAGCCTTTAAAAATTTATAGTAGATACCTAGAAGAGGAATTGCTGGATCATATGATACGGATCTAGTAGATGTTTAAATCTGACACTTTCTCTTGAGAAGCACTTTTAATGTCTAACAAACCTTGAACACTGCAGATCAGTTTCATTTCCTTATACAAGATCTACATAGCAGAGGTAAACCTTTATATTTCTTTCTTCTTTTGTGCTAGGTTGGTGCTATTGAGGATGGTCTAAGATGATTGTCCTGCCATCTACAAATATTTCTATCTGATATAACTTTCAATTTTTCTCTCTATTTTTTTCTTTAGGGAGAGCACAAACGCAGCCCCCGCTACCACAAATTATGCTGTGGAGTTTCCCACATTTGGGGAAATCGCAGAGGTCAGTACAACCAGAGCACAATGAGTGAGCCTCACCCTGGGAAAGCCACCTTCATGATCATGGTACCTCCCCTGCCAGGTAAGTATGATATAACTTTCAATTTATCTATTGAAATTAGTCATGCATACTTGGCTCCAATGAACTCTAGGAAGTGAAAGCGGGTTCCTAAGTAACAGGAGCTTATCTTTAGTATTTTGCCAAAGTAACTTGCAATGCCATCTCTGCTGCCCTCCAGAGTCCTTAGCCAGGACTGAGGTTTCAGTCTACTATTTCTTCTTGTTTGAAAGGAACACAGATTAAAATCAGAGTAAACCAGTTGAAGCCCAGTCCCACTATGCCTGAGATAAAAAGTCATAGTTCTAACCATGAAGGGGCTGGTGAGTATGAGACAAACAATTACTTGATATAAAGGTATTTTTTCTCAAAAATCTCATCTCTAAAGTCTTTCCTCCTTTCTTGCATTGACTCCTTTTCCCATTCTTAATTTGGATGAGAGTTCAAAGAAGTTTTTAAAAACTTCAAATTATCAAATATTTCATTTTTATATCTTGCTATACAAGACTCCTGAAATTCATACTGGTAGGACTTAAAATACTTCACTTTAATGTTACTTATCCGTACCCAATCTATCTTAATTAAGATAACACTGGTTGTTGCAACATTTCCTTGTGCTTAAAAAAAAAACAAAAAACAAAAAAAAAATAACTTTATCTTCTTACTCATAAAGAGTCCAGTAACATAGTATATGAATAGCTGGACTTCTTCAGAGAAAAATACAATATACTTGTTGGTGCCAGAGGTTTCATATGGGTTCTAAGAGATTTATAGTTGGTCAATTCAATCTCCTACTCACAAAGAAATAGTTTATATTTTCTTTATTTAAAATTTTCATGTGCCTTTCCCTACTCCTAATATTCTTATTTCCCTGAGAAATAAAAGCAACCAAGGAAGCTAATCCCCATTCTATAAAAATGTTTTTTTTTAAAGATTTTATTAATTATTTTTCGAGAGAGGGGAAGGGAGAGAGGCAGAGAGGGAGAGAGACATCAATGTATGGTTGCCTTTCACCTGCCTCCAGCTATGGATCTGGCTGGAGACCTGGCTTGCAACCTGGTTATGAGCCCTGCCTGGGAATCAAACCAGTGAACTTTGAGCTCATAGGCCAGCACTTTTCCACTGAGCCACTAACCAGGGCTTTAATCTTCCATTCTTCCCACTACCAAATCTATTAACTACCTCCTATCTATCCATAAAGAGATCTGTGGGGACCCTGACCTACAGTAAAATTCCCCTGTGCTGCTGCTGATGAACCAAAAACCGTCCCAAACATTTTTTGTAAGGGGAAAAAGATCTGCTGGCCAATGGCTCAAGGTTAAAGGCCCAGTTCTTTGTTCCCAAAGTTTTTTTATTAAAAGGGGCAAACTTGGAGACATGTAACTTGTCAATCAATGCTAATTACAGGGAATCTGAAAAACAAGTGAGGGGGCAGGGAGATCTCACTCAGGTCAGGATGTGCATTCAAATTTAAAACAGTTCCATAGTGATACAACAAAGGATCAGGCTAGGTGAGAGAACAGGCCTGCCTTCATGGTAACTAAAGTATTTACCCATGATCTAGTCCCCTTGCCCACAGGGCCACTGGTTTTATATGGAAACATGTATGTACCCAGCATTCCTGGCCTTCCGGTTGGGACTTACAGCTTTAGCCTGGCCCACACAGGACTCCCAAGTTTCCACACTTTTTCCCAGGTGGGCCTCACCAGGGACTGATTTTTTTTCCTCACTGCAGATGAAGTATGTGGATTTCTAAGGGCAAACCTTTTACTTTTGCACATGATTCTATTGTGTTATTTTCCTTGCTAGCATAAGAACTTTGCTTCTAGGGTGGTTTTTCTCTTTATAGCATTATGCAGTTTTCTTTCTCTTCAGGATTATTTTATTAGCATCAATTAACTCCCATATTAAAAGTAAAACCCTTTTTAATTCTCATATTTCTCTGTAGCTACAGCCCCATTTCTCTTTATCCCTTTATAAAAAGTTGACTATTCTCCCAATCACTATACCCCTTTCCTCAATTCCCATTCTCCCCAAATCATGCCTCTTGTACATTCATCCTCACCACACCACTGAAACTTCTCAAGTGCAACCTTGGCATCCATGTTGTTAAAATGCAATAATCAATTGAATGATCAGTCCATATCTTACTTAACCTCTTAACTGCATTACATACGATCAATTATTTGCTGAAATTATTGTGTTAATTTCTTTTCAGGATACCACACACTTTCCTCGTTTGCCTTTTCTTAGGCTATATACCTTTAAGTCTTCTTTACTGGATCCTTCTCTTCTGGCCCAAGCTCTGTACATTTGATTAGTCTCTAATCAGTTGAATTTGTACTTAATCAAAAGGAACACTATCCTGAGTGGTCCTGATCCAATTGCATAAACTATTAAAGAGACAAGAAATGCAGCCAGGATCCTCTTGCCTATCTTGAAGGAAAACAACACCATGTTGTAGAGAGAGCCACATGGCAAAGACCCAAGATCAGCCTCTAGAAGTTGAGTGTAGTACATGGCCAGCAATCAGAAACAAAGCAGGGATATTAGTTGGACAACAACAGGAAACCAAATTCAGCCAAAAACTAGTAAGACTGAGAAGGGGACTCCAAACCTTAGATAATATTACTATACTGGGTGACGTCTTCACTTCAGCATAGTGAGGCCTTCAGGTAACCCATTCCCAGAAACCTAAACTGCAGAAATTATGATATAATGAATAGACAATTTTTAATCCCCTAAATTTGTAATGATTTTTTTATACAGTTAGTAGAAACATTGTGCATCTAGTTATCCAAAAACCAGACCAGCATCTTTGATGTCAAATTCACTTCTTGTTTCTCTTATAGACTACCTCTGATTTCATCAACTAGTCTTGTGAATTCTTAAAATATAGCCAAAATTGGGCCATTCCTTATGGTTGCCCTATGACCTAGCCTCAAAATAAGTTGCTTGAACAGTAATAATCTTCTAAGCAATCTCTCTGCTTCTATTCTTGCCCTCTTTTTTAAAAAGATTTTTTAAAATTTATTTTTAGAGAGGAAAGGAGGGGGAATGAGAAGGAGAGGAACATTAATGTATGGTTGCTCTCACATGCCCCCAATTAGGGAGCTGGCTTGCAACCCAGGCACGTGCTTTGATGGAATTATACCCATGATCCTTTAATTTGTAGGCTGATATTCAATCCACTGAGCCTCACCAGCCAGGGCTACTCTTGCTGTCTTATTTATCCACAGAGAGGTCATACACATAAACTGCATTGTTTCTTTTCTGTGCTAAATATTGTATGTGCTTTTTATCACAAAAATAATTAAATTTCAAACCCTTATATGACAATAAGAACATGATCTGGCTCCTGGCTCTTCCATATAAGTGCCTATCATTCTCCTACTTATTAGCTTTACCAGAGTCGTATTGAAATTAATCCTTTCTCTAAATATGACAAACCCAGAGCCTTTCAATGTCCTGTTTCGTCTGCCAGGTATGCTCACATTCCAGATTTCATTTGATTTTCTCATTCACCACATTGAGGTCTTTTCTCACCTTATAAGCATTACATGATGCTTGCCTCATTTTTCTCTTTTGTTAGCCTATATTATTTTGCATTATAGCAAGCGTTTATATCATTAGCTGATGTCTTTTTTTTTAATAATAAACAAATTAAAAGTTCATGTATCCCCCAAACCAAGAAAGATCAGGACCCATTAGACATGCATGTTAAATCTTCTTAAATTTGTTAATAGTGTTTATTTTTTATTTATTCTTATTCTATAATACTTATTTCTTTATATTTTTAGTCTTACCCCCTCTTTCTTAGATTTACTCTAGAGTTAGTTAATAATTTATTAATTTTTCTTAGATTTGCTATGGATTAAACTGATAATTGAAGTCTACCAAATAAGTGAATCTGGCTCTAGCTCCCTGAGAATAATGTAGGATGTTAAAACAAGACAACATTTTGTATATGTAAATATGTCTCCTATGATTTATGATTTGTTTGGCTAAGTGAAGCAATCTTCTTGTTGATTATTGGGATATTACTAAATTCTATGTAGCACATAACATATAACCATATATTAACATGCATACGATTGCACAGAGAACAATCATATATACAGATTCTTAGTTTCTGATTTCAGAAATTTGAAAATTTAGCACTTATCAGGAAACAGCTTAGTAAGCCGGATGCAGGCAATCCTCCAATACAACCTGATTAGTACTTTTAGTATATGTCTAGAATATACTTAAAAAAAAAAATTCAGCTAACCAGTTAATCAGAACTGTGTTCTTATAATTTGCCATTTAGTATGCAAACATATAAACCAGTAAGTATGTGCCTGACAACCTATAAAATGTATTTGAACTAATCTATTTGGTAGAAAATGGTAATTTATTGATTTTTCATTGTAGATGTATCTTCATTTAAGACTTTGAGTTTCTCTCATATCATTTAATGTTTGAGAATTGCACTGTCCAATATGGTAGCTGTTGGGTACTTGAAATATGATTATTCCAAATTGAAATGTACTGTGTTAAAATATATTTTAACATTATAAAAAGCAAATATAAGTATTTTAACATGGATTGAGTGGTGAAATGATATTTTGATTATCTTGTATAAAATGAAATATATTATTAAAATTACTTTTATTTATTTCATTTATTTTTTCCAATATGGCTATTAAAAAGTTCAAAATTAAATATGGAGCTCAAATTCTATTTCCAATGAACAGAAATCTTACAAAAAATGTTTTATTGCTTTAAAATTTTTTCCAGAGAGCAGGATTTTTAAACAATTAAAGAGCTTTTGTGATTCTGATAATATTCAATGTTTGCGCAGCCTTGAAATTTTAAATCATGATTATCTCCAATTATTTTCACTGCAGAGATACTTCCATTATTGCTCTAAATATCTGTGGATTGCCAGCCTCTAAAACAGAAATCATTTTTACACATGAGATTTTAGCATTATCTCTCAATGCCTGTTTGTTTATATTTTTCAAAAATATTTCTATTTCTTAAATGATAAATTTACTTTATACAAACAAATAAGATTCCATAACAGCAGTAGTGATAACACACAGAGAAATAAACATAATGTTAAGGAGAAAAACTGCATATATTTGAGGCATGCAAAGATGTGTGATCCTTCAATCATCAGAAACATATTAGAACTATATATCAGAGCTGGGTCATAGATACTGAAAAGGAGGAAAATAAAAATACAGCTAGGTCCAATCATCAATTGCACTGGAATGTCTTATGAGAACAATTAACTTCAGCTAGATAATAATAAGATGTGATGAAAACTATAAAATTAATTATTTGTTGCTTTGTCTCATATAGTGTAGACATTTTCTTTTTTAAATATATGTAAATTATTTAATTTTATTTTTTAATCATTCAAAATTTGATTTCAGTTGAATCCTAAAAATGAGTCACTATGTAGTTATATCTAATACTGACTTCCAATTTAGAGAATAAAATGAAGAATAGATCAACTGATGATAAACACTCTATACTGAGTGCACATTAACTTAAATGAATCTCCAAATAATTAAAAATTGCCTTCTCCCATAATAATGAAATAAGAAAAATGATAGGACTATCACAAAGATATGCTATAAATGTTAATGAGATGCATTTTCCAGATTTATATATATCTTATTAACATCTTTTCACAGAGAAAAGTCAAGCAACATACTGTTTTGTGCTCAGTTTACTCTGGATTTTAATGTGAGTAGGATATTGAAGTATAATCATGAAAGAACAAGTGTTATGCATGTAACATAATTATGTATTGTTTAAATGAATTAGTCATTACTCCATCATGCAGCTAATTTAAACTAATTAATAGGATATTCCATAGGGTCAAAGGAACTTTAGACTTCTTTGTAATAATTTATTATATGTCTACCTTTGTACAGTGTATGTTATATAATAAGGCCTCAATACATAGTTGTTATATAAATAAATAAAACAAGGCATGGATAGATAAATAAATGTCTTTGATAGCTCAGAGATATGCAGGTCTGGAGTCAAGGAAGAGCTGGTTTACATGATTTTTTGTTGGGTATTTGTTTGCTTATTACGTGCTTCCAATAATTCAGTCTCCTAAGCTATCTTGACCTAAGTGGACATCTGATGATTTAGCCTTCTTTATTTATTTTAGAGGCATTTTCCTTCCTATGGGAAATCTATTTCCCTTATATTAAATAAGGTTTAGCCTACCCAAACCCAGTTGGCTATACTAGGAAAAGGTAAGTTATCCCAGATAAGTTAATTAAAAGAAGATGAAAAAAGCTAATTATCAGAGTTCTGACCATGATTTTTATCCAGAGCTTTAAAGAAATTATCTCTCTTCTCTTAGCTGTGCTTAAAACCAACTCTACTTTGTCCTTGAACATCCCAGTTATGTGAATCTATATAATTCTTTATGCTTAGGCTAACTTGAGATAAGTTTCTGTCACTTTTAGCTAAAATGACCCATTCTCATTCTTTTGACTACACATGCTTTGTTGGCTTTTATAATGCTTCATTCATTCATTAAACATTTTTGAGCTCTTGCTGGGAATTAAATATCTGGTTCTTTATGAAGTGTTAAATATACTTAGATAAATTATATTGAATCCCTTTCTTTGAAGAATGGAGGTTGGAGGCATGCAGAGAGAAGTCTGGGTCTATAATCAAGAAAAATACACAAAGTGGCATGGGAACACAGAAAGAAAACAGGGAATAACTTGGCTTCAAAGAAAGACCTTCAAGAGAAGTTAGCGTTTGAAATGTGTGCTTTAGAAAGTGTGGCATTCATGAGAGGGTGAAGCAGTTCTTCCCTGCTGGTTTTTAAATTATTATTAAAATCACTTACATTAAAAAAAAAATCGCTTACATTTTAAAAGAAATTCAGCTATTCTAGCTTATGTCAACCATGTTCATTAAACAATTATCCTTCTATTTTCTCTTCTGTATGTCTCTATTACAGGACAATCAATTTATACTTAAGAGAAATTTTCCAGTAATTGCTAGGTCCCAACATTAAAGACCCAGTGTGTGATCTCACTATATGTCAGGTGTCCATAAAAAAAAGGCCAGAAATTGACAAAGGTATGGTACTTATGTCCTGCAGACAATCTTTTTCCTCTTTAACACCAAAAATAATTTAAACAGCAGCTGTCTTGATATTTAAGTGGTGGTGTAGTAGCTAATTCAATTCCAAAACTTAGAGAGAAAGCAGTTGAAAGCGCCACACTGCACAATCTATGGTTTTAATTGCCTTGCACTCTATCTTAGCTGGGCAAATGCAAAGAGAAGAAGCCATTTAGGCCATTGTTCTAATACTGTCTCGTATACCATAGAATGCCCAGAAGAAGGGATCTCTCTGTAAAAGAGAAACTGCTAAAATTTAACAGAGGGCCCTGGGTGGTGGCACAGTAGACAGGTGCTGGCCTGTGAACCCAAAGGTTGGTGGTTCGATTCCCAGCCAGGGCACATAACCAGGTTGCAAGCCAGGTCTCCAGCCAGGTCCTTAGCTGGAGTCAGGTGAAAGGCAACCAACCATACATTGATGTTTCTCTCCCTCTCTGCTTCTCTCCCTTCCCCTCTCTCTAAAAATAATAAATAAAATCTTTTAAAAAATTAACAGTAATATTCCACACTTTGAGGATAAGACCCACGGTTTAATAGAAAGCAATTAAATACATACATACATAATTAGGAGAACATAATGCAAGTGATAGTGAATATTTTTCCAACTACAGAAATGTTATTCTTTTTTAAATTTTATTCTTTAATTACACTTTATAGTTAACATCATTTTGCATTAGTTTCAGATGTACAGAATAGTGGTCAGACAATCATATACTTTACAAAGTGTTCCCCTAATATTTTCAGTATCCACCTGGCACTATACATACTTATTTCAATATTATCAGCTATAAAACCGACAATAGCTGGTGATTACCAGAAGAGAAGGTGGTAATGAGAGGGATAGAACAAGGTGAAGTGGGGATAAATGGTGATGGAAGCAGACTTGGGGAGACAATATAAAAATGCTGTATTATAGAACTGGACACCTAAAACCTATATAATTTTATTAACCAATATAACCCTAATAAATTCAATAATTTTTAAAACAATATTGTTGACTATATTCCCTATGCTGTACTTTACATCCCCATCATAATTTTGTAACTACTATTTGTACTTCTTAATCCCTTTGCCTTTTTCACCCAGTTCCCCCTTTCCTCTGGCAACCATCAGTCTGTTCTCTGTAAATATGAGTCTATTTCAATTTTGTTTGTTCATTTATTTTGTTCTTTAGGTTCCACATATGAGTGAAATCATGTGGTATTTGACTTTCTGTGACTGATTTATGTCCCTTAGCATAATACCATCTAGAGCCATTCATGCTGCCACAAATGGTAAGGTTTTGTTCTTTTTATAGCTAACTAACCGTTCCCCCACTCAGTTTCCATATCTGACCCAATTTTAAGGTTTATATCTCACTGAAAAAAACAAGTGTGGTCTTTGTTGACTGAATACTGTAGAAAGAGAAATATTCCAAAATTAAGAGGACAATTAGACCTGTGGTCTTCTCTGACATTGACACATAAAGATATAAAGCATCATCATATCCTCCTGCTAGACTGAGAACATATGGTAATAGATGTATTTTTAACTAAAATTCAGCTTAGACTGAATGTACAGTGTCCAGTTGGTCATTTTGTCAATACCTGGGTCCGTAATTGGAATGGCATACTTGGTTATTGAATAACTTCCAGGTTGGATGCTTGGCTTATGAGGTAGGAATCATCCAGTTCAGGAAGGTGAAATGCAAACTTTTGCACCTGATACAGAGAGACCTAATGAAAGATCACTGTGGGAAGAAGGAGGAGCTTGGTGAGGCCATGGCGAGCAGTCCAGGATGGGATTGGCCGAGAAGCTGATGCGTCCCGGAGCAAATGGGAAGAAAAAGACGGCAGACGCCTTGATTTAAGAGCTTTTTGCTAGTGAGCTAGCTCTTTTTCAGGCTCTGGTTTGGGCTCTCTGGTTGCTGTGCTAGCAGGATCTTTTTCCTCAAGGACGCCTAAATGATCCTGCTACAAGCCGCCTGCGTTTCCCAGCACAAGGTAAGTTTGCATGGGAAAGGAACTCCTGGCACAGCCTAGGTTCAGGGTGGCATGATAGAGGGTGGCAGGTTTATTCTGTCAGTCTAGAGGGAACAGACTCTGAGGCACACGCCTGCCTGCCATTCTTCAAAAAATGTGTAGCTTTTGGGTATTATGTTGTTTCTTTTGTAAATTAACAAAACGATAGAAACCAACCTGGGAAAAGATAGGAAAACCCAGGTGTTTAGACTTAAATTAAACCTGTGACTTGATAGGACTGACTGCTTTTTAACTTATTTACTTTTTAAAATTAATTTATTGTTCTGTTACCATTGTCCTATTTTTCCCCCGTTGCTCTAACCCGCTCCACCCACCACATAACCTCTCCTAGTCAAACCCCACATGTTGTCCATGTGCATGGGTCATTTATACTAGTTCCTTGACTAAATTGTTCCTCTTCTTTTCCCCCATCTCTCCCTCCCCCTCCTTGTTTCCATGCTTCTGGTTCTATTTTGCTCATTTGTTATAAAGACTCCTTTCCTTTATCACCAAACCTTTGCCTTTGGAGTTTTGCCTAGACGGTGGTGGCTGGCAGTGGGACCCCAACTTGCTGTTTGGCAACATACCCTTACCTGCTATGAGGAGTGGCATTAGCTGATAGCATTAATTAGCAGGATTTACCTCAGCTGTTTTTAAAATACTAACCTAGCCCTGGCTGGTGGCACACTGGATAAGGTGCTGGCCTACAAACCCAAAGGTCACTAGTTCGATTCCCAGCCAGGGCACATGACCAGGTTACAAGTCAGGTCTCCAGTCAGGTCCACAGCTGGAGGCAGGTGAGAGACAACCCTACATTGATATCTCTCTCCCTCTCTGCCTTTCTCCCTTCCCCTCTTTCTGGAAATAATAAATAAAATAAATAAAAATAGAATACTAACCTGACTCCCTCCTTTAACTGCTGCTGGCTAATGACAGAATAATGTGAATTCTAGAATTGGGCCATCCTACCCATTGCTGAACTCATCTAATGGGTAATCCATGCTGTGGGCCTTGTTCAGCCTAATTAATTATGAGAACTGCACTGTAATCTTGAACTTCTTATATGTTACTCTTTTTCCCCCATGTGTCCTGCATCATAGTCTGAGGGCTTTTCCTGCCTGCTGTATATTTTTATAGGCTTTTTCTCCAAGAAATCTCTTGTACGTCTCTGTCTTGGCATCTGTTTCCTAGAAGATTTGAATTAAAAAATAAAATCCCTATCTTTACCTAAAAGGAGCTTAATGATGTGGACATTTCCTCCACTACACTGGCATTTTCAAGTGCAATTTTCCCCTTTGACCTCCAGGAATAGTTATTTTTTATGAAGCCATATGACAAAACGCATTATCTTTGCATAGGTTCTTTTCCACCTGCAATCTCTTTCCTCTTCAACTTTATTTAGTTAATGTAAGTCTTAGGATGGGCTACATAATTTTTAGAGTCCAGTCCAAAATACAAACGTGGGACTTGTGCAAAAAAAAAAAAAAATTAAGGCTCTTTAGAGAGCTGCAACAGGTTTTTAAACCAGGTGTGAGCCCTGCACAGGTCACATATCCATGAAACTGACTTTGTCTATTCATATTTTATTATTGAGCTAGAATACTGTTTTACCAAGGAAATGTTGTCTAATCCTCTGTGTACAGGGGTCTGCAGGCTTGAGTTGATGCCCTTTTATCATTGACTGATAACCAAGATTCATCCTTTTAAGGACATGAAAGTAATCAAAGGACTTACACTGTTATTTAATGAATGTGTTCTTTGAGTTACAAAATCCTTATATTTAAAATTCCTGCAAATTTTAATTGTTTTAAAGTAGCACTCATACTTTATTATTAAGTCTCTCATCCTCAAGTATTTCCTACTACCTGATTGACTGACCATTCACCGTTCATCCCTTCTATGTCTACTACTTCTGATTTGTTTGAAGAACACAGAGATATTGGTGTGGCCTTCCTTTTCTCTACGTGTCCTTTCATTTCAAGGAGATGAGCTGTATGATTCAAACAGTAATCTTAATTGCCTTGCATTGTGCTCTTGATAAATGGCCTATTGAGATTGATTGCGTCCTTCACCTTTACTTTGGCATTCTATCAGTCTCAAAAGCTCTTATTGTTAATAAAATACAAGGTAATTAGTAGAATTGTTTGGATGGTGCTACTCTCTTTATGTCTCTTAACAAGGTAAAAATTAAAATTGCACTTGGTTTTTATATATGTTCATACATATTTTAAGATTATAGAATCACCAACTTCAGTTGCAAAAATGTTAATGATGTTTCATATGGTATTCATTGTTGTTATTTGGAGTGTATTTATATATTTATGCAAGTTTAAAATGCATTTTAAATTATACAAATGATGTAGTTTTATTATGATAACTATGAAATATGCAGAGTACATACAGATAAAGTGATACCAATTATAATTATATCTTATGGATCTAATTATAGCTAATCATGCTTAGATACATTTATGCCTGTTTACATGTAATCTTGTTCAAAGATGAATTCCCTTAATTTTACATTATAGAAAAAAATTGCATGAGATCGGTTCAAATTCCTTTCTTTACTCTGAATTTCCAAAGTTCTTCCCATGATTTCTGAGTTCCCAGTTACCTCTGGTTCTAAGCTTTATTTTCCATTGAATTGGACCTGCTTAATGATATATTAGATAATCCAATCATATTATCTCACCCAGTAATATAAGATTAATAATGACTTTAAATACTATAACTATCTTTTCATATGCTTATTTGCCATTGATATATCTTTCCTGGTGAAGTAGTCTGATCAAATCTTTTGTCCAATTTGTTATTTTTCTCTCTCTTTTTTTGAATATGGGAATTCTTTATATATGGGTACAAGTGCTCTGTCAGGTACATTTTACAACTATTATTTTTACCAAATCTGAATCACAACTCTAACCATTTAACAGTATTTTTGAAAAGTAGATGTTTTTAATTTTGATGAAGGATAATATATAACATTTCTTCTTTTGTACTGTTTTATTTTATCTAAGAAATCTTTGCCAAACCCAAGGTTACAAAAATATTTCTCCTATGTTTTCTTCTAGGAGTTTTACAATTTTAGTTTAATTTTGTGTTAACCTTTTCAAAATTGTCATCTTTTTTCCTGAATATATATATATAATGAATATATATATATGTATATATATGTGTGTATATATATATATGTATTTTTAACTTTATCATAAGTTAAAAAGACTATTACTTCTCCACTAAACTACCTCTGTACTTTTGTAAAAAATCAGTTGCCAATATATATGTGAAACTACTTCTGGATACTTTATTATTTCCATTGTTTAAGCTATACCACACACTGGCTTAATATTGCAGCTTTATAAGTTAAAAATTTGGGTAGTGTTAATCAGCAATATTTTTCTGTTTTTCAAAGTTGTCTTGCCTATTCCTGGTTCTTGCCATTTGCATTGAAATTTTGAAGTCGGTTTACCAATTTCTACTAAAATACTGCTGGCACTTTAATTGAGAATGTGTTAAATCTACAAATCAATTGGAAAGGATTGATATTTTAACAACATTGAATTTTTTTCTACTTGTGAGAATGAGTATCTCATTTATTTTAGGTTCATTTTGATTTGTATTATCAGTTTCTCCTAATTTTAGTATCTAGATCTTTCAAATATTCTGTCGTATATATTCTTAAGCATTTTATATTAATTGATGCTACGTAAATAAAAATTTTTAGTTTTATTTTTTGATTGTTGTTAATTTATATAATTGACTTAATATAACTGATTTGTACATTTAACTTTTATTCTATAACCTTACTAACCACACCCTTTGGTTCTAGTGGAGCTATTGTAGATTCCCCTGTAATCTCTACACAGGTGACCTGGTCATTTGAACAATAAACAAACAGTTTTCCTTCCTCCTTTTCTATCTGAGTGCATTAATTTTTTTTCTTGTCTTATTGAACTGTATAGATCTGCCAGTACAGTGTTAAGCAGGACTTGTGAAGAGAGGAATCTTGTTTTGTTCCTGATCTTATAAAAAAATATAAAATGTTTCATCATTAATTGGTGTTAGCTATGGACTTTTAAAATTATTGTTGATACCTTTTATCAAGTTGAGAAAATTCCATTTTATTCTTAATTTTCTGATATTTCTCTCTCTCCCAAGAAAGAACGCTAAATGTTTCCAAATGCTTTTTCTGTGTCTATTGATATAATAATACAGTGTCTCTTTATTTGAGTTGTTAATGTGGTGAATGACATGAATTTTCTAACATGACAAACAATTTTACATTAATGGGATAAGCCCAATTAGTCATGATGTTTTATCTTTTTTTATAGATTTTATTTATTTGTTATTATTTTTAAAATTTTTATTTATTTTTTTAAAAAGGGGAAGGGAGGAAGAAAGAGAGGGAGAGAAACATCAATGTGAGAGTTGCCTCTTCTGTGCATCACCACTGGGGACAGAACCACAACCTCTCCCTTTGAAGGGTGACATCCAACCAACTGAGACGCATAGTCAGGCCTGTTTCATCCTTTTTATTTACTGTTTAATTCTACAATATTTGCTAAACTTTTGTTTAGGATTTTTGCATCCAAGGGTATTCATGATAGATAGTGTTTTGTAGTTGCTTTTTTTGTTTTGTTTTCTAACTTGGCATTGTTTTTGCTTTGATATCAGAGAAATGCTGACTTCGTAGAATGAATTGAGAAGTATTCTCTCCTCTATCAATTTTTGAAAAAGTTTATGAAAATCAGTGCTCCTTCTTCTTTCAGTGGTTTGTAGAATTTTCCAGTGAAGCTCTATGAATCCTGAAACTGTCTCAAGGCAGTAAGCTGGGCTGAACATAGGGCTCATCTCATTGTTTTCCATTTCTCATGTTTTACTGTCCTTCATTGCTGATGTGCAACCATGTGAAAACCTTCACTTTATACATTTTTTCCAGTCTTTTAGTTCATTTCTACTAGTGGGTAGATAATTTTATTACTTGTTTCTTCACTTTGGTCAAAAATAAAAATCCTTACTGACTTAATATTTATTACTTTAATGTTCCTTTATACATAATTTTTATTTATTTATTTGAGAGAGAGAGAGATTGATTCATCATTCTACCCATTTATGCATTAATTGGTTGATTATTGTATGTGCCCTGAGTGGTGATAGAACCCACAGCTTTGGTGTATCAGGACAACTGAGTTAACCAGCCAGGGCTATTTATAGATTTTTAATTTCCCACTTACATGTCTTACAAAATAATGCTTTTACTGAATTTTTATAATTAAAATAGTCTTAATTTTATGTCTTCTATTTTTGTTGTGAATGTACTAATTTTCATTATCATTGTTTGGTTTTAGATTTTGGCTTGGAATTTTAACATAATTTATTTAGTTTATTGAGGAAAGTTTTCCAGTGATCTCTTTTAACAAACAAGCAAGAAAGATGAATTTTCCATGGTTCATTCATTATCCAAATTATTTCCTTCACTGTCTCCTCAGATTTTAATCAAATGTCAGGCTAGTGTAAAAAATCACTTTATTACTTTAGTAATTAAAAGTCTGTGAAAAAAGTGACTGGAACTAGATCTATAAAGTTATCAGGTCCTCAGGGTAACTTAATTTCTGCATTTATGTTTTCCATGTGTTTTATGAAGCTTTTAATTAAGGTCTAGCTTTTTGGATACCGTTTCCTTTTTGCCCAGCGTTATTACCAGATGCAAGCAGATAGTGTCATACACTCTATAAGTTAAGTCTCTTCTACACTATGAAAGTTTTCCTGACTAGAGCCACAAAATTATCTTTAAAGCATTTTTCAAATTCTACTGATCTTTAGCAATAAAAGTGATATGTTAGTTGTTCCCTCTCTACTCAACACTACATTGCCTACCATCTTTTTTATTTCCTCTAAAATCATGGGAATCAGTGCATTTGTACTATCACAGGTGCTATTCATCCCCAGCCAGGTTGCGTGGTTGCAGATCACCCCTCAGGGTCTTTCCATTTGCAGTAGACCCAGCAGACATCTATCAACAGCTCTGGCAGGAGGATTATGCACTTGTTCTCCAGGGATTTCACTGGGATCAGGTACAGAATGGAGAGAAAGTCAAATGCCATAATATGCCCAAATTTTTGTATGGCTTTTAAGAATATTTCTTAGAAAGGTTTTTAATATACATTTTGAAATTTCTAAATTTCTAAAAAAGAGACTTGAGAGTTTTACTTAAATCACATTTTACACATAAGAAAACTTTCAGGCACAGAGGTTAATAAGTGGCCCAAGATGTACATTACATAAGCAACAAAATCAGGCCCAAGTGAGCTCCACTCTACCTTTCCATCTCAGGAAAAGATTGAAGTCTGACTGCTTTTAAAGAGTAGCAGCAAATTATTTTTCTATATTTAGGCTATTTTCCAGGATCATGGAAGGTTTAAATTTGTAAAATGTTTAGAAAAGTGGAAATATTTTTATATTTATTATTATTAAAAGAAATACATCAGCTATGCATATATTACCCTGTTCAATTGGAAACTTTGTAAGTTAATAGCCTGTGATCCCTAAGATCCAAACTCTTGCTTTATCCTCTGCTTTATGATATTGGAGCTATGTCTGTGCAAACTGTTACCTTTTCCAGTTAGCTTCCTGCTATCGTCTACCCATAAGGATTCTAGTTATAGGAAAACTGAAAAAGGTCGGGCCTTTCACCTTGCCAACAGCAATGGTTCACTTCTTGCTTTTGTATTATTATTATTATTATTTACTTTTTGATACTCTTAGAACCATCCTCATTGTGTTTCCTCAGAAATAATAGCAGCATCAAGGCAACCACTTCTCAATGTCCTGCTTTGAGATGGGTGCATCCTCTCCTCCAGGATCCTAGTTCTTTTTTTGTTTTGTTTTGTTTTGTTTTAATTCCCTCCCCAAACAACCAGATCCTAGTTCTAGTAACACCAGCTTCTTCCCTTTCTTCACCCTTCTCTTTGCTCACTATATCTGTTTGTTTTCAAGTTATGCTTTGCTTTGTTCATTTTAGAACCAAAGAAAAATTTGAAAGTTCCTTTGGGAAAAGTAAAAACTTTTTATAACTTCTACTTATTCTTAAGTTCTGTGAATGAGTAGGATGGAAAGATTAGTATTAGCAGAACAGTGTCATGACATCAGAGGTCAGAGGTCCGTCTGGAAAAAGTCAAGCCATTGTTAATAAAATGAGAACTCTTTCTGTGACACCCATGTAACTTGGCAGCCAGGGAGAGCAGACTGGAACGTGAATGGATGAACAATGGCAACTTCACTGCTCTAGGAAGTGGGGGTGGTAGCTGTTGAATGAGCATGTATAGGATGTGGCCATTGCATTCAAAATGAGCAAGAAGAACAACAAATCTGCATCAAATTTTGTGTTAAGCTGGAACATTCCTTCTTGGAAACTATTTGGCTGTGGCTATGGGTAACTGATGATTGGCAGTTTCATGACAATCACACACCTGCTTATACATCATGTCTTGTGCAGTGTTTAGTGAAGCATCAAATCACCCAGGTGACTCAGCCTCACTATAGCCCATATTTGATGCCCTGCCACTTCTGGCTTTTTTCAAAACTAAAATCATCTTTGAAAGTGAATAGATTTCATACCATTGATGAGATTTGGAAAATACGATAGTGTAGCCACTGGCAATTGGGAAAACTTTGTGAGTTCCTAAGGCACCTCCTTTGAAGAAGACTGAGGTGTCATTGTCCTATGTAAAATGTTTCTTGAGCCCTGTGTAGCACAGTGGATAAGGCGAGGGTTGCGAACCCAAAGGTCACTGGTTTGATTCCCAGCCAGGGCACATAACCAGGTTGTAAGCCAGGTTTCTCTGCCAGGTCTGTAGCTGGAGGCAGGTGAAAGGCAACCATACATTGATGTTTCTCTCCCTCTCTGCCTCTCTCCCTTCTCCTCTCTCTGAAAAATAATAAATAAAATCTTTAAAAAAATGTTTCTTGATTCTTGTATCTTTTTCAATAAAAGTTTCTATTTTTCATGTTACATGGTTGGATACCTTCTGAAAAACCTCATATGTTTTTGTTCTCTAATGAAATGGGAGTTTCAGTGAAAAAAAAGAGATGAAATTGGCTTCTGTAAAGAAGATCTCTACTTTCCTAGGTTCTTCATATCTAGTGTGCATCATTGCAAACTAAAGCTTTTCCAAACTAATGTGTCTATCAACAAACCTTGGACATTAGTTAGCAAAGAAAAAAAAAGGCGGGGGGACTAAACAGGATACCTTGTGTTAAAGGTGAGAGTGATAGTCTAAGTACATTTGTTTCCAGAGGAGTTATTTTAGTAATTCAATGGGTAGTGAAGTGTCTAGGGCTGTGGTGTAATTGGCTCTGCAGTTGTTCAGTAGGTGCAGCATTAGCGTCTTTAGAGCTAGTTTCCAGCATAATTTGGGGTATTCAAGCTATCTGATATTCTTATAATGCATTCGTTTTGAGGGGGCTTGGCTAATTGTTAAAACCAATTTTTTGTTGCTTGCAACTAAAAGATGTGCATGGTATGTTCAATTTGAACTTTCACTAAGAGACAGATGAAAAGAAAAAATAATTTGATAATTAAACTAAAACATGTAAGTATATATTAAAAATAGGTCCTGGCTGGTATGGCTCAGTGGATTGAGCACCAGTCTGCAAAGTCAATCCCCAGTCAGGGCACATTACCCAGGTTGCAAGCCAGGTCCCCAGCGAGGTCCCCAGCTGGAAGCAGGTGGAAGGCAGCCATCCTCTGATGTTTCTCTCCCTTTCTTCTTCCCTCCCTCCCCCTCTCTCTAAAACTAATGAATAAAATTTTTAAAAAATGATATACAGTAGCAATAGTATATATAGTATAGTACATATAATATACACAACATCTATCTATCATCTATCATCACCTATCTCCACAAAGACACATAAATTATAAATTAAGGTCAAGTATAAACATTCCATACATGTAATGGTTATTAGTTTTTAAAGAGAGTTCATGTATTTTTTAAAAAAATATTTATTTTCAGAGACAGGGGCAGGGTGGAAGAAAGAAAGGGAGAAAAACATCTATGTGCATCAATCAGTTGCCTTCCACCTACCCTCAACCTGGGACATGGCTTAGAACTCAAGCATTTGCTCTGACCAGAAATCAAACTGGCACCTTTTCATTTCGCTGTCTGGTGCTCATTCTACTGAGCCACACCAGTCAGGGCTCCTGGGATTTTCTGTTTGTTTATTTGTTTGTTTAATAATCATTTAATTATAATAAATTTTGTTATTTTTCTCATTTTCCCCCCTAGTTTTCTTAGGCTGGGGCAGTATGGGAACTAAGGAGCATTGACTAATTTAAGTATTTGATTTACAATTATATGAAATATGTTTTTCTTATGTCGACAATCAAGATCACATTTTTCTTTGCTAAATAAGACAACACATTTCTATTTTCCCTGACATAGCAAGGGCATCAGCTGTCAAAACTCTGAGACTCCCAGTTGGAAACAGACTTTACTAGAATAAAAGCAGATGTAGGAATTGGGAATGCTGCCAAAGTAGAAATACCAGTAAGAATATAAACTATTTGTCTATGAGTTTGACAATGCCTAAAGAATTTTGGCTGTCATCAGCACTTTGGATCCCAGAGAGCAACTTGGTAAGAAGAGCATGTGTAATGCGACATAGAATTATAGTCATTTTCAGCTACTTATTAGTCTCAGGTGTAACATAATATTATGTTTTCCATAACACTGATACTTTTAATATCAAGTAGAGATGAGGAAAACTTCCATTGTCTGCAGGGTTAAGTTTATGAGGCTGGAACAAGTGTCCATTCAAATGAATATTGCTATCCCCAGCCTGAAACTCTATAATTTATTCCAAAATGCTGATTATATTTTAGGCTGAAAATAAATTGGCTATCATAACACATCATTGCTTAGGTTCCATTTAATCCACTTGATTAAACTCTGACTCCTTTGATAGCTTTCATTCTTCACACTCATCACCTGCCTCTTATGTTTAGTTTTCTGGGATGTAGCATAGAGCCCAATGTTTACTGATTTGACTGCATCCTGCACATTTTTTATTGCTTCCCTGTCTTTGCCTTTCTTTTTTCTACTTGCGGTGAAAATGTTTTACCTACAACAGTCAACTGTTTGTCCTGCTACTACAACTAAGTGAGTATTGTGTTGAAGGAATTTACATATTTTGCTAGATTAGTTTTCTGTCTCTACCACCTGTCAATTGGTTTTAACTTTCTGCTATAAAATTATTTCAATTTCCTTAGAGTTCATTATAACAGAAAAATGCCAGCAACTGTTCTAAACTATTTTTTTTTTTTTGGTCTAATCTGCTAACAATTTACCTTTCCCCTCCTTCTTGGCAGAAGATTTTACCTACTTTGTGTCATGAGTACGCTCAAGTAAATATTTCCTTGAATTATATCTCATCATTCTTTCTTCCCAGCAGCTTTTCACAGTAAATAGATTTCTTTCCTCAAGTACAAGGCCAACAGCTTCATCTGTTCATTGGATGTTATCTCTTTTCCTGTGACTATTTAATATACCCTTACTTCATGTATTTTCTTATCTATTGTTTCCTCCTTGTCTTTAACAGCTCTGAGCATGCTTTACCACAAAATTCCTTCTTTCCACCTGACATCACTTCCTATGTATGTCCTATCTCTCTTTTCCTCTTCATGACCAAGTCACTAAAAAGTGTGATTTTCACAACTTTATCTCACATTGCTGGCTTCTTAAAATCCGTGTTTCACTGTAAGTCACTTATCATAGTGGCCTCTCTGATGCTAAAAAGAATGAAAATTGTTTTGGTACCTATCTTCTTTCACTTTATACATTTTTTTTTTTTAACTCTGTGGGCTACTCTTTCTTTCTTGAAATTATTTCTAATTTGACTCAAAGTATTTTTCTCAGTATATTTTGGGGAATTCTTATTTTTTTACCAACCCTTTAAGTGCCTATGTTCTCACAGATACTGTTTTCTGGTCTCTTATTTCTCTTTACTCAGTTTCTTTGTGTTAGGATATCAATTCCAATAACTTCTGTTACCAGCTCTAGGTTAATGGTGTTGAAACATGTATTTCTACTTTGGTTTTCTCTCAAATTCTTGTCTTACTTATGCAGCTGATTATTGTTATTTCCTACAATAATTTGCTTGAAATGCAGTTTGACTTAAGCACCAAACATTTCCTATTCAACTAATGCCTCCACTTTTCTGTATCTTAGTACATCTCCACCAAAAGTGCTGCTACCTAAGCTAAATCCTCCGTAAACTAAATGGCCTCCTTTTTCTGGTTCAATATCTACTCCACTTCCCACTAGTCATCACTAAGTCATTTGAAGTATCTCTAGGATATGATCATTTCTTTTAAAATCATTTTTATTTCCCCATATCACTACTAAAATTTTACATTGCTTTAAAAATATGACTTCTCTTAAGTAAAAGAAAGCATTTCACTTTTCCTTCTCAAAGGATTAGAATCTATACTATTTTTATTGCCATTTATCTATCATTGTTCTGCTACCATAATTCACAAACCTTGCCTTTTAAAAATTTACTCAAAGACTCAATTTATTTCTTTATTCATCCTTAATAGCATTACTTGTGAAGCTTTAGAAACATTTATCTAGGCTTCAATGAAATGAGTAACTGCTTTCCAATCTTTCATCTCCTACCTTCCTAATGATGACTTTTAGATTTCTTAGTTCCTTTACTCCATACACTCTAATTACCTTCTTTCACTGTATTTTATTACATATACATATAGATGTATTTTGTAGCATTTCATTACAGGAGTCTCATTTACTGCCAAGAGCTGAATCAGATCACTAAACATCTCTCCTTAACCATTTTCTTATTTTGTAAATCTATCTTCTATTCTTAAATACATGACTTTCTTTATCTACTTTTTGACATAAATACTTTAATTCACCTCTAATCTCCCAGTCCACATATTTTACCTGCCTCCATACCAAGTCTGGATATGATGAAGACTAATGACCAATTATATAAAGAAGTATTCTGAAATTCTTCTACCTTCATTTTATTTTCAATGCAAGAGGGACTGTGTCCCTTTATTCAACAGTCATGTAATGAATACCTCCTCTTTTCCAGGCACTCTTCTAGGTATAGGTAACACAACAATGAACCCTACAATGACTGCTCTTCTGTTGCTTTATTTCTAGTCAGAGAATATATACAATAGGAAGATAAACATGTATATTGTGGTAAGATAGACTAAGTGTGCTTATATTTAAAAACAATAGAGGATGGGTGGGTAAGGGCTTCATTGATAACAGGACATTTAAGCAGAGAAATAGAGGATATTAAGAAGTAAGTTATGCAGATATCTTAAGAAATATTTTCCTAGATACAAGAATAGTAAATGCAAAAGCCCTGAAGAAGAAACATGTTTAACTTATATGAGGATGATCTATTCAGAGCAGAGCAGATTGGGCAAAGGAAAAATATAGTAAAAAGTAAATTCACGGAGGCAGCATATCTTTTTTGAGATTATGTTTTTTCTCTACCATATTCAAACTGGTACCATCCTATAGTTCATTGCTTTTTAGCCCCTAATTTCAGTTTGTTTTCATTTATTTCTCATTGAACCTACTGGTAGGTGATGCCACTTTATTTGAGTAATAAACATTGATTATTTTAAAATATTAATATCTACCATGATCTTGAAAACTTATGTTGAAAACTATTTTTTCAACCTTCATGTGCCTCTTTACCTTAGCCTACATATAACTTCTATATTTAAATCTAAAATATGTAGAGCTTCCTTCAAAATGTTTATCTATGTGTAGTCACTTTTTAAAAAAATTTATTGTTGTTGTATTACATCCATCCCCTTTTTGCTCCCCTCTGTCCCCTTCCCCACTCACCCATTCCCCCCAAAGTTGTAGCCACTTTTTTTAACCTATGTTGTAAAAGAAGAAAAATAATGAAAAATTGAAAAGGAAAGAAAAGAAATGGGAAGACTAACACTTGACCTATTCCTACTATGGGTTTCCAGATTACCCTGTATCGTTGTATGGTCTTATATTATTGAGCCTATGTAGTTTATTATAATATCTTATTTCTATTTTTGTCTATTATAAAATATGAATATTACAGGATGGTACTTAGTCTTAATCTTTACTATATCCTCATTTCATAGTATAGTGTTTATTATTTTTATTCTTTCAAATATTTTATTTATTTTTAGAGAGAGGGTAAGGGAGGGATAAAGAAGGAGAGAAATATCAATGTGTGGTTGCCTCTTCCATGTCCCCAACTGGGGACCTGGCCTGCAACCCAGGCTTGTGCCCTGACTGGGAATTGAACAAGCAACCCTTTGGTTCACAGGCCAGTGCTCAATCCACTTAGCCCCACCATCCAGGGTTCATAGTACGTTGAAAATATTCATAAGAGGTAATAAAACTTGCTTGATGAACACATCTAGTGATAGAGTAATTGACAGTTTCCACAGGCAAGTCCTTGAAATTTTAAGTATCTTTGTTAGAAAATGTTTCTCAAATAAAGTACAGTGAGTCCTCGATTGGTTCTAATACTTTAAGTGAAATAACATATAACAAAACCAGTTTACTGTAAGCTAATAGAAAAAAAGTTACTAAGACATCTAATCAATGTTTCAACAAAATATTACTGATTGAAACAATGTTGAGGATCTGCTATGATTAAATCAATTTTATATAAATAAACATATATTTAAAAGACAAAGACACTGAAATTCAGTTTCATTCATTAAAGAACTAAAATTTGTGATATAGCCTAAATGATTATGCTGTTTTAAGGCCTGGTGATACTTTTTAAGGTAAAATTTGGGGGAACTCATAAATGAAAGCAGACATTGTGACTCATGCAGAAATATCTTAGTTGTGGAATGGGTTTTCTATGAGTGACAAAAATAATTTTAAAGGATATAGAATTTTTGTTTATTTGTTCTTCAAACCTGAAGTCCCAAGGCTTATGAACCCTGAATTCTGAATTATAGATTTACTTGTGTTTATTTTATAGATTTAAAAACATTAGAGATGTCATTGTGATTGCTTTTTCTATAAACAATTTTACAAATCAGTTATTTAATTACTTTATACCCTGTATACTGATCCAATGAAATAAGTATTTTTTTTCTCCAGTTACTTTCAAAGCTTAATGCTGCTCTCAAGTCTCATAAGTTCAGTTAGGACTGTACTCAAAATCTCCTTAACCTGTGAACTGATTATTTAATTTTTTCTTTTTTGTTAGATGACTTATTTTTCAGATCTTTTCTTTTTTTCCCCCATTTTTTATTGTTATCCTATATAGTTGTCCCAAAGAAGGGGAAGGGACTAGACAAAGAGCATGATTATGTAATTATTTAAAAAACTGTGTGAGAGAAGTACTTCCAGGACAATAAGAAACATACAAGCTTGTTTTTAAAGTTATACTAAATTTGGTTTATAACACAACACTTTATTGAAATACTTAAAATTAATATACTCTCTGATATTATTGTCCAAAAGTCTTCTGCTGAGGCCCAGGGCTCATTGTTTTAATTAGCTTATATATAGAATGTCCCTTAGTAATTTGAATAACAATAATATCAATAATAATAAATGTAGCTTAGTTTTTCAATCATTATTACTCAATAAAAAATTTAGTCTGATGACAATACTTTTTGCAAGGATCCTAATAAGCATTGAAATTTTTTTCTTGTTCTGATATGAATATTATCATTTAGTAAAAATATCTTTGTGGTGAAATCATTCTGTAGGATATTGTAATGGTGGATACATGACATTATACTTTTGTTTAAACCTACAGAACTTCATCACACAAAGCGTGAATCTCAATGTATTTAAATTGAAAAAAAACAAACAAACACTAGGAGGTTGGAGAATTGAGGGAAAGATTGCAGACTATAATGAGACAATTGACCTGCATTATAAATGTGTAAAAATAATAAACTGGAATGGGGAGTGGGAAATGTTCTGACCTTTGGAAATGATTTAACACATACTAAATTGCACATAAGCACTGTATTACATTTATTGAAGTTGTTTTCACTGAGGGCAAAAATTAACATTTTTGATACTTCTATACATGTGTACTTGAACAAAAGTTTATTAAGTTGGTGGCAGATTCATCCATGTGGCTTTATCTGGTATCTAGGTTTCTTATGATCACGTTGGAAATTTACAGATACTCAAAGGAAGGAAACTAAAGATAACTAATGTGGTAGTAGTTTAGAGTTGGAGATATCAATAAGAACTATAAAGGTTGTTACAGATAGAAATATCTATAGATATGTATATGTGTGTGTGTGTGTATAAATACAAATGAATATATATTTTCTCTGTCACCTGAAATGGTCTAAGAGAAATGGCACCCCAGTATCAATGAGCACACCTAGCACTGGGATCTTGTTTTATAATATAATTCTTTACTGAAGAAATCAGGGATTTCTTAGAGAAATGGATAATTCTAGGATTAAGGCATATTAGCATAAAAATATTTTCATTCTAGAAAGTAAAGGTGTTCAAAGAAACCAACAAAAACCCTAAAACTCCATTGATGGTGATATATTAATGGTACCCTGGAGTCAACTGAAAGATTTCCCAATGGCCAAGGATAAAACAGTTTGAGTGACAAAAAAAAAAAAATTATAACCCAATGTATAAAATAAATACCCATGAATTTGTATTGATATAAATGACTGAGTAATTGAATATATGTAGGAGAAGAGAGAAATCGCCATTCATATTAATTTTAAATAAATTTATAGATACATCACCGTAAAGAATATAACTCATATTCCTTATGTGTGAACTGCATATAGTAATTTCCTTCCAAAGACTATAATGTGTAAAAGGAAAATGAGTAACTTCATAGTGAAGAAACCTGACAAACTCAACTTCAGTCAGTTGATCAAGGTCAACATCAAAAGTTATAAATTGAGCCGTGGCTGGTGGCACAGGGGATAAGGTGCTGGCCTGCGAACCCAAAGGTCGCAGGTTTGATTCCCCAGGCAGGGCACATGGCCAGGTTGCAGGCCAGGTCTCTGGTCAGGTCTGTGGCTGGAGGCAGGTGAAAAGCAACCATACATTGATGTCTCTCTCCCTCTCTGCCTCTCTCCTTTCCCCTCTTTCTAAAAATAATGAAATAAAATCTTAAAAAAAAAAAGTTATAAATCATGTTTGTATCTTTGATATAGTGTGGTCAAAATGGCATTTTTACCTTTATCTTCCTCTAAAAAACCTGTAAATCTAGTATAATTATGAAAAAAAACAAAAACAAAAATGTCTAATAGAAAGGCATCTTATTCAATGTACCTCACCAATACTCCTCAAAGCCATCAAGGTCATCAGAAATAAGGAAAATCTAAGAAAATGGTAAAGCCAAGAAGAACCTAATGAGACTTGATAAATATATCACAGTAGCTTGGGTGAGATTCTGGAACAGAAAAAAATCATTGGTGAAAAATAAGAATCAATATTGGGTCATTAACTATAAAAATGATATTAATGTAAGATGTTAATAATAGAGGTGAAACTGTATTGGTATAATATGGGGACTATATATACTGTCTGATCATTCTTTTTTATAAATAAAAAAGTGTTTTAAAAGATAAAGTCTAGCCTGCTGGTGGCTCAGTGGATAAGGTGCCAGCCTGAGAACCCAGGGTTGCTGGTTTGATTCCCCAGTCAGGGTGCATGGCAGGGTTGCAGGCCAGGTCTCCAGCCCAGTCCTTGGCTGGGGACAGGGGAAAGGCAACCATGTATTGATAGTTCTCTCCCCTTCCTCCCTCCCTGCCCTTCTGTCTGAAAATAATGAATAAAATCTTAAAAAAAAAAAAGATAAAATCTATTAATAAAATGTAGGTTGGACATTATTAATAATATCTATTTTAATATTTTTAACTTGTATTTCACTATCTTAAGACAGTTTACATAAATATTAAAGATCTCTAACTTAGTTATGAAAGTTTTCCTACTATACAATGGATAGATAATGTTTTGCTACATAATTATGAAAGATATAAATGGCATCATTATGTTTAATACTCGTTGCTACAGCTCCACAATTTTGAGACTTGGTTATTGGAAATCATGAGAAGATATTTCAATATTTTAATTATTATTGAAATAATTACAAAATTGGAACTAGTTCAGAAAATTAGTATAGTAATAATAAAAATGCTTTTCAATTTGAAGTATGAATTATATGTGATGTATAATTATGCTTTTACCATTTTCATGAATGGTAAACTCCTCACAATACAACCATTGATATTATACCAGACACTCATAATACTCTAAATGCATTCAAAGAAATAATACAAAAATAGTCCAAGTACCAAAATAAATACTTTTATGGAATCAGATTATCTATGCTTTGGGAATTTATATTGATTGTATTCTTGTCATTTTGTTAGTGTATTTAATCATTAACATATTGAATAAGTACTTCTGGAAAATGGAAAGCAATTTGCCTTCCTTGTTTGGAATTCAATAAAATAGAAGGCTATTTTTTAATTAGGATATATTTGTTCATGAAGCCTCTTGATATTCATTTGAATATAATTTTAGAGATTAAAGGTACTTAATTGAAAACACTTGATATTCCTTTCAAAGGCAATTTGCTCTTTGTCATAGTAATAACACTCTTTTATCATAGTGGGAGGCTTTATAAACTCTGAACTCCAAGAGAACAGGGTTTAAATCCTAACTCTCATAAAGACTTACCTTGTGATTTTTTTTTCTTTTTACTTTAAAATTTTTTTAATTTTATTGTTGTATTACATTCATCCCACTCTATCCCCCGCATTGCTCTCCCCTCTCCCATTCCCCACCCCACCAAAGTCAATCTTGCTTGTTCATGTCCATGGTTCTTCCATACTAGTTGCTTGACTAAACTGCTCCCCTTCTTTGCCTCCTTCTTATTCCTCTCCCTCTGCACACTGAAGGTCTGTTCTTTGTATTCACGTCTCTGGTTCTGTTTTACTTCTTTGTTTGCTTTGCTCATTAGTGTCCTGTAATGGGTGAGATCATATGGTATTTAAGACATATCTTGTTTTATTACACTTAACAGAGGATGTATTTTCATCAACTTCAAGGCAAGACTAACACAGTTTACAACTTGCTAAAAGCTCAGATGATGGTTAGGTATTCTTAGCAATAAAGTATTTATGTTTTTTAAAAAATATTTTATTTATTTTTAGAGAGTGGGGAAGGGAGAGGGGCAGAGAGAGAGAGAGACAGAAATCAATGTATGGTTGCCTTTTTCACCCGCCTCCAGCTATGGACCTGGCTGGAGACCTGGCTTGCAACCTGGTTATGTGCCCTGGCTGGGGAATCAAATCTGCGACTTTTGGGTTCGCAGGCTGGCACCTTATCCACTGAGCCACCAACCAGGGCTTAAAGTATTTTTTTAGGTTAAGGTATGTGTGCCCTGCCTGGTGTGGTTCAGTGGATTGAGTGCTGGTCTATGAACCAAAGGGCCAATGATATGATTCCCAGTTAGGGCACATGACTGGGTTGCAGGCCAATCCCCAGTTGGGGGTGTGCATGAGGCAACCACATACTGGTATTTTTCTCCCTATCTTTCTCTCTCTCTTCCCCTTTCTCTAAAAATAAATAAAATATTTTAAAAATAAGGTATGTGCATCGACTTTTAGACACAATGCATTTAATAGACTACAGTAAGGTGTAAACCTTACTTTTATATGCATTGGAAAATAAAAAGTTGTACCTTGCTTTATGGCAATAGTCACCTTATATCAGTGGGCCTGTGCTTAACTATTTGAGTTTAGGCAAACAACTTACCTCCCCTTTGTCCTAGTTGTGCCTATTGATAATTGGTACTGATAGTGCTGTCTACTTGGACAGATGATGAGTGCGTTAGAAATAAGGTATAGCAAGGTTTGTCATTGCTTAAGTACTCAATGCATTTTAATTATTCATTACTAATGAATAATTAATGACCATATAGTTTTAGAATTGTTGATGTCTTCATTCTCTTAATGACTAATTACTCATTTTCTCTCCCATTCTCTCCCCTCCCCTAAGTTTCTTTTCTCATTTATGCTTACAAAAAGTATTACATACTTGAACCATATATGTTAAAAAATAAATTAACTAGATGATATTGAGAATAAACATAAAAATTTTAGTTTGGAAAGCTCAAGGAAGGAGTCAAAATATCTTAATGTCTTTATAAACCCTGTGGTGTTCTGGTCTTTACTTAATCTTATAGTTTCCCTCTATACTCCTACACTCCAACTAGCCATCTTGGGAACTCCAGTAGCTCTTAACTGTTGTAATTTCCCTTTGTATCGGCAGTCTACTTTTTCTGGAATGCTATGTGAATACACATAAGTGTGGTAACCCATGCTGGTATATACACACATGCACACATTTTTGTTAATTAACACCTAATCACTTTGTGTCACACCCTCCAAAATAATTATTTCTGGTGTCTATGATTAAGTCAGTTTTTCATTACATACCTTTAGAATGCTTTCAATATTTTCTTTTAGGACCATTTAACAGTTCCACATTTCAGTTGTTTCGGGTAAATGATTAAATGTCCATCTCCCACTCTACCATGAAAACATCCTTGAGGCAAGGACTCTGTTTGGTGCATTTTACACATCCCCTGGTGCCTCATCAATGTGTGGCACCTAATAAATCCAATAAAAGCAGCTGTGGAATAAGCAAAAAGCCAACTTGCCTCATTAAATTGGACCAACCACGAAACAGATGGAGGAAAGAAAATTCTTCAGACTTTGTTGTCCATATTCTTCAGAACAGACTGACATCAATTACTTCCTTCTTTTAGTTTTATTTGATTTATCTTTCCTTATTCTTTTTGTATTTTTCTTTTACTAAATTTACTGAAGTCACATCAATTAATAAAATGGTATAGGTTTCAGGGGTATGATTCTATAGTACTTCTATACTTGGATAAAGAACAAATGACACATCTTAGATGTGCCTGTCACTGTATATTGTATTGTGTGTTCACCCAGCCCAGTCTCCTTCCATCACCATTTATGCCCCCTATACCCCTATCCACCTCTCCTCCTGCCCCAGGAATCAACATACTGTTGTTTGTGTCTATGAGTTTTATCTCTTTTTTCTTAAATGCTCAATCCTTGTACCTCACCCAGTCCACCAACATCAATTGCTTCCTAAGAAAGAAAAATGAAATGTTCCCCCAACTTAATGTCATCAATTTCTCCTTATTGTACTTTCCATGACCATTTATCCCCATCCCTTCTTCCACTTCTACCCATCTACCTCCCCATGTCTCCCTGCAAATAACACTGTTGTCATGTCCATGAGATTTTTTCTCTTTTCTTCTTTTTTATCTCTCTTCACCTCTCCCCACTCCCACTCTCCAGGGCTATCAGCTTGCTTGCTACCTATGAATCTTGTCTCTTATTTTGCGTATTAGTGCAGTTTGTTCATTAGATTCCACATATGAGTAAAATCTTATAGTAGACATCTTTCTCTGACTGGCTTATTTTACCTTGTATAATGTTCTCCAGGTCTACCCATGCTGTCTCAAAGAGTAAAATTTACTTTTTTACTGGCTGAGTAGTATTCCACTGTGCAAATGTCCCATAGTTGTTTTATCTGTTTATCTACTGATGGACATGGGCTACTTTTATATCTTGGCAAATGTAAATAACCCTGCAATGAACATTGGACACATATATTCTTTCAAATTAATTTCATGTTTCTTCAGATGAATCCCCAAAAGTGGAATCACTGGGTCATAAGGCAGTTCCATTTAAAATTGTTTTAGGTGTCTCCATACTACGTTCCACAGTGGCTGCACTAGCCTGCATTCCCACCAGTAGTGCACAGGGATTTCCTTTTCTCCACATCCTGGCCAGCACTTGTTGTTTGTTGACCTATTATTGATGGATAGTCATTCTGACAGGTGTGAGGTGATATGTCATTGTAGTTTTAATTTGCACCTCTTTTATGATTAGTGATGTTGAGCATCTTTTCATATATATTGGCCAGCTCTATGTGCTCTTTGGAGAAGTGTCTATTCAGTTTTATTGCCCATTGTTAATTGGATTGTTTTTATTTTTGGAGGGTGGTGAGTTCTTTTGGTATAAGTTCTTTATAATTTTTGGATATTAACCCTTTATCAGATGTATCAGCAAATATATTCTGCCATTCAGTGGGTTGTCTTTTCTTTTTGTTGCTGGTTTCCTTTGCTGTGCAAAAGCTATTTCCTCTGATATAGTCTCATTTGTTTATTTTTGAAATTTTTCCCTTGCATGAGGAGATATATTAGAAAAAATATTGTTATGAGAAATGTTTGTGATATTAGTTTTCTTCTAGGATTTTTATGGTTTTGAGTCTAACATTTAAGTCTTAATCCATTTTGAATTTATTTTTATATATGGAAAGAGAAGGCAAAAATATAATGATATAAAAATACAAAGATAGTTTATTCAAGAAATGCCCTAAATTAGTAGAATAAGTATTAGAAGATTAACTTTTCTGTTGACTTTTAAGACTAGCACATAGATAGACCCATATTTCTTTCCATAGCAAAATTTATTCTGCTATGTATTTCTGGAACATCTCAAATTTTAAATGAAATCCATTTAAACATATTCTTCATGCACTACACTGTATATGAAAAATATTCCAAATATAAAGCAAGGGCATTAACCCCTATACCCAGAAAATAATCAATTGAATACTTTATAACAATTTGCATTATATTCTATATATTTTTTGTATTTACTTTTCATATAATAGCTTTTTAAAAGATCATACCATATGCATATCAACAGAAACCTTTCAATGTTTTAAGTAAACAGCTGGGCCTAGAATAACATTAAGGTAAGAGGTTTAGTTGGGAAATGTTACAGTAATTAAAGTTCCTGTGAGTCAAATGGAGTTCCAAGGAAATTAATTTTGAACTTTGAAAAATCACCTAGTTTGGTGGCATATATCCTAAAACTAATCTAACTATTTGATGATAATACTGGCACTGAAGATTATCAATTGTTTTTCTTTGCATATTAGGGGACTCTATTAGCTGAAATAAAGTTAGGGATGTCCTTTGCCTTTTTTTCTAAAGGCAGTTAAGCCTATCTTTTGAAGTCAACCAGCTGACCAATAATGTCTCCTTTAGTTAAAAGTTGAACACTTTTTGTTAATTAATTGAGGGTTTTTAAAAAATTCAGTCAACATAATGTAAATACCTACTGTATCAATTATTATACTTACACAGTTTATGTTATGGTAAAAAATAAAATAAAAACAAACCAAATAGTTGAGGCTTAGTTCTTTCTTGATGTTTAGTGTGAGCCTCAGCCCCTTTAGAAGGAAGATTATCCATTGATTGCTCAGTGTAGACACACTGTGCACATCTACACATGGAGTCAGGTAAGAGGTAACTGGGAAGCAGAACAAAAACAATTAAATTATTTCACACAGAGCCCTGGCTGGTGTGGCTCAGTGCATTGGCGCTGGCCTGGGAACCCAAAGGTCCCTGGTTCAATTCCCAGCAAGGGCACATAACCAGCTTGCAAGCCAGGTCTCCAGCCAGGTCCCCAGCTGGAGGCAGGTGAAAGGCAACCATACACTGATGATTCTCTCCCATTCTTCCTCCCTCCCTGACATTCTCTTTGAAAATAATGAGTAAAATTTTTTAAAAATTAAATAAAAATAATTAAAACTATTATAATGGTTTCACATGGAGGTATCAAATATAAATTCTACTTATATAATTTCTCAGAGCAAATCCCATGGCCATGTCTTCACAGGTAGGAAGGTATAATTCTCTCATTGGCCTAGAAGCAGAAAGAAGTGAGATCCCAGTGAATTTTGGCATTATGTATCACGTAGTTTCAGCAATAAAAAATAGAAATTTTAATTTTTTTTCTCTTTTCAAATTTAGATGGACTTCACAGAATAACTTCTAATGTCATTTTTTGAATCTGTTATAAACTTGCTAAAAAACATCTGGCAATAAGTACTTTCTCTACTTGTATGACCAGCACATTTAGCAGCTTAGTAATTAGTGATGACGTCTTGCATATTTGTTCCTCATTTTGGACCAGCAGTTCTCTTTCTGTATATTATTATTCTCTTGGGAAATATTACCCATAGTTCTTAATGTGGAGTTCTAAGTCATAGTTGGGGATTTGTATTTTAAATCACCCTTTAAGAGTCTAATGGAAGTTGTCTGTTAGTGACACTTGATGAACACTGATCTAAAGGCATGAAATTCTCATGTGCTTACCCAGCTGAAAATTAAATTCAGCTGTACAATTTTATTCCATATGACAGTTGAGGATTCTAATTAAAAATAAGATTGGAGGCATCTATAACTGTGTCAGCTGCTCTTCCTCTAACAGACAGTAAAACAGAAGTAGAAAGAACAGAGAGTTTGGAAACTGACAGATTTGGATTTCAATCATATTCATTCTACTAACTGGACATGTGACAGTGAGAAAGATGCTAATTTCTCTCACTGGCAGCATTCCTCATGCTTAAGATTACAGTGCCTACTCGAAAAGATTTGTGAGAGAATCTAATGAGTTGTAATTGTAAAACAGTTAGCACATTGATGTTACTTATACCCCTTAATGTTATTGTATGTCACCAAAGTACCAAATGCTGCTTGAAATAAATATGAAAATATGTTAGAAACAAAGTTTCAGAATTTAAATCTAAGAGAAATAAAGGTACATAGAAAAATGAGTTACATTATATGATTATTACATGCATTAGATTATTACATATGAGGCAGGTAAAGTAACTTGTCTGAGGCCACAGGGTTAAGAAGTGGATTTAAGTATGGGGTTGAGCATGGAAGCTGAACTCCATGATGCTAAACAGAGAAAAAACCTGTAAATGTATATACTGAGTATTTTTCATTTCTTTTTTTGATAACTATAGTGAACCAGTAAAATCATTTAAGCAGAGGAGTACTATTATCAGAATTCAATTTCATAAAGAGAATTCTAAAAGTAGTAAAGATAGCTTTTATTTTGTTAAGTTTGTTTTGAGGGAAGAAATTCTGGAGTCAAAAAACATTAAAAGGCCATGATAGCAATTACACAATAAAAAGAAGTCGCACTAAGGTAGTGGTGATTGAGGGATGAAATAGTTTACAAGAATATATAATATAGAGCTACAGAACTAAATAAGTAATTAGATATAAATATGTAGGAAGTAGAAATAGTGTAGCTTGGCTCACCAATGTTTTTCCTTTTTTCTTTTCTTTTTCTTTTTTTTTGCAATTGGATCACTGATTTTTACATTCACCATGGTTGAGAAAAGCACTGGAGAACACTGGATGGTAAAGGGAAAATGATGACAGATTCATTCATATTTGGACATGTTGAGGTTGAGATTTGGTATAACATTCATATCACTAGTCCAGCACAATATGTCATATATGTCTGGAGTTCAAAGAGAGCAATTTTGTCTAAAGATGGGGATGTCACCAGAGTTTGATTATTAAATAATATTTAAATGAACTTGTCCATAGAGAGTGAGTAGAAATGGAAGGGGATGCTGTTTTTAACCAATACTAGAGTATATTAGAGTAGTTGAAATGATTAAAGATAGCTAAAGACTAATACTAGGTAAAATGTACTGTGTTTACAATGTTTCGGGTACTATGATAACTTCTTTTTATGAAATAGCTCTTTAATACTGATGTTAGGCTTTTTCAGTAGGTAAACTTTTATAATCATTTATTAGAAAAGAAATTCAGTCTTCATGCCATTAAGAAATTCCAAATGTTACATATCTAAAAAATGAAGCTGAAGTTCAAATTCAGGCATTTTTGAACCATTTGTTATCCAGGTGACCTGTAGTTATCCTGATTCTAAATAAGTATAGGAGAGTGTAAGGAAGAACAGGAATGACAAGGCTTTAGACCACACAGAGATCATGCTTAAGACAAGAGAGAGAACAGTGAAGGAATTGAGAAACCTGAGGGTGTAGTATTGGGCATGAGTGTGGCTGAAGTAGAGCAGAGGTGAAGATAAATAGAGAAGGAAATAGAACAGTTTATGTGGGTAAATGCTATATTCACAGAATTGAGGATAGGGAAAATGTTGGGTTTCTTAGAGAAAGAGACTGATACCAGTTTTATTATCTTCAAAGAGTTGGCAGAAACTGTGTATCTCTCAGATGAGGATATATAATGGAGATGAAAAAGTCATTATGTGATTATATTATTGAATTTTCAAACTGCTTATATCTCATTTAAATTTTTTTAAAAAGCTTTTATTTATTATTTTTCAGAGAGAGGGGAAGGGATAGGCAGAGAGGGAGAGAAACATCAATATATGGTTGCCTTTCACCTGCCTCCAGCTATGGATCTGGCTGGAGACCTGGCTTGCAACCTGGTTACGTTGCCCTGGCTGGGAATCGAACCAGTAACCTTTGGGTTCGCAGGCCGGTACCTTATCCACTGTGCAACCAGCCAGGGCCCGTATGTTTCATTTAAGTGCTCAAGTGCAGGATTACTTTTATTTTTCTTCTGATGGAAAGAAGGAAGGGGAGAAGAAAGAGGGAAGGAAGGAGAGAGGTATGGATGGAGGAAACAGTGTAAGAAATCAAGTTGATTTTTCTTTCTATGCATTTCATTCTGTAGTTTTCTTCTCCAGCATTATCAGCCTTTGCTGACTGTCAGCTTTTGAGAATATTCTGAGGCTCTAGAGTTATCTGTCTAACCTGATCTGGGGTATTTAACCCACAGACTTTATTTATTTAATGTGCTCTGACTCCAGCCAGTCTTGATCCTGCTTATTGCAGACTTCCAGCTACCTTACTGATCCCAATTCACTGCATTCTGGCAACTTTCTGCTCCTTTCCAATCCTTGATCCTGATCTTGCATATCTCCCTGATACTTCAGTGGGGTTCTCTGTTGCCTAAATTGGATGTGAGTGAAAATTTCTTATTTTTCTGGCTATAAGTAAAACATGTATCTGCTTGCTCTTGGTTAGAGGAAAACTCTACAAAGGCAGAATCTGCGATACTATATAACTGAAACATTTTAATAACAAAGGACCAACTAAGTTTTCTGTGATTTCAGTCTATCTCCCTAATAGTATTGTTTTTACTTTAATAGATTTACTGATACACTATGTGGGATTTAGCTTTGATTTAGCATGATAGAATTTTGGATTTGCAGCTCAGTGGGGCTTTGACTTTTATAAGCCTCTTTCATTATGAAATTAATTATTTAAATAATTACAACAATGTAAATGAACCGTCATCTCAAAATAGAATCCAATTTACTTCCTGCTAGTTCCCCTAAGGGTCCTTTTGCTGTAGTTCAATGTAACCATGTCATGGATCCAATTCACCAATTTGCATTTCTGGTTTTATAGATTAAGCCTTGTAGGGGCTGTAATGTCCTAACTACCTTTGTTTCTCATTCTTCTCCGGTGCCATGTTAGTATTTTAGACACAACTGACAAGGTTTGGTGGGAGGCAGGGGGTGAGAACAGCATGTCTGCAGAGTAATTCAGGTTAAATATACATACATTTAATTATTTACACTTAGATTTACATATTGTAATTTGGAGTTCTGGAAAGGCATTGGAATCTGTTTATTGCTCACAGCATGGCATTTGGGTTTTCAGAGTTGAGTTGATATGAAGCTAATGAGATTTAATGTCAAATAAATATGTGGCTTTGCCTGAAGTTGCCTTCTTCACTCTCTCAATAAGAAGTACAGTTTTTTTTTAAGTTGCTTATCTCAAGGAAATGGCTTTAAACTGAGACTCTTAATGCTACTACATGATTAAAGAAATGAGTTTTGAAATATGCAACAAGCTTCTCTACTTATTAAAGTCTTGGAAAAAACAGAGCAAGGTAACTACTTCATATTATTTATGTGTATTGAGGGATGTTGAAAAGAAAAATGCAGAATGATAGGTAAAGAAAAAAACATGCTTTTATCCCTGGCTGGTGGCACAGTGGATAAGGTGCCTGCCTGCTAACCCAAAGGTCGTTGGTTCGATTCCCAGCCAGAGCACATAATCAGGTTGCAAGCCAGGTCTCCAGCTAGCTCTGTGGCTGGAGGCAGATGAAAGATAACCATACATTGATGTCTCTCTTCCTCTCTGTCTCTCCCCCTCCCCCCTTTTTGAAAAATAATAAATAAAATCTTTTTTAAATTAAAAAAAAAAAAACATGCTTTCAGACTTACTTTTATGATATTTAGATATCTAGGCAAATGTAGTCACTTATCAGTCCATCAAAATATGTGCTATCCCATAAACGCAAGGAATACAATAAATTATTCTTTACTACTTAAAATGTTTTAAGTTGTTAAATTAATAATCTAATACAAATCAGGCAACTGAAGTTATGAAATAGATTTCATAGGAAGAGGGAATATTCTTGGAAATGTCCACTGTGTTGCCAAGGAAATGATGGCTTTGCTGTGGTTCTACATTGGTGAAATCCACAAGATCAAACTAAATCCATGAATGAGAGTTAAAAATGTTTGGCAGTGGGAGTCACAGGAAGTCCAAAATGGTGAGATTAAAGTCATGGAAGTGGTTCTTACCTATTTTAAAAATATAGTTATTTCAGAGATCTTTGTATAGCATAAATAATGTGAATTTGGATAATGTAGGACTCTCACAGAAACACAAAATGATGCCCTTTCACCTTTGAGATACCTTAATTGCCTAGAAGTTAAAGTAAATTTATGAATGACAAGAAACACACAAATATAGGAAATTGGGAAAATACAAAAATTATTCCTTAAGATATCTCATCAACTTCCACATGCCTTAATTACACTTCATGTTTAGTTTTTGTGCCTTTGTGTAACACTGTATGTGATAACCTAATCTTAATTTTAAATTCATTAACTCACCAACTGAGTCCTCTTTTGTGTAAATATCATGTATATATTTTTTTAATTTAGACTCTGTTTTTACTTCTAACATTTTCATTGGCTTTAGACAACTAGCATTTGCTTATTTTCTTTATGCTTTATACTGTGAAAAGTAAGTTATATCTTCATTGAACTTTTTCTTTCTCTTTTTTCTTTTTTAATTATAAATTTATTTTTAAATTTAATTTTATTGTTGTACGACATCCATCCCCTTTTTACTCCCCTCTGTCCCCTTCCCCAACCACCCACTCCCCCCAAAGTCAATCCCACTTGTTGTCCATGTCCATGGTTCCTCCATACTAGTTCCTTGACTAAACTGTTCCATTTCTTTGCCTCCTCTCCCACTTTCCCCCTCCTTGCTCCCCTCTACCCACTGAAGGTGTGCTCATTGTATTCATGTATCTGGTTCTGTTTTGCTTGTTTGTTTTGTTCATTAGTGTCCTGTAATGGGTGAGATCATATGGGATTTCTCCTTCACTGACTGGCTCATTTCACTAAGTATAATACTTTCTAGTTCCATCCATGTTGTTGCAAAGGTTAGGAGTTCCTTCTTCTTTCTGCTGTGTAGTATTCCATTGCGTAAAGGTACCAAAGTTTTTTGATCCAATCATCCACTGATGGGCACTTAGACTGTTTCCAGCACTTGGCTATTGTAAATAGCACTGCTATGAACATGGAGGTAAATAGGTTCTTGTGAATTGGTGTTTCAGGGTTCTTTGGGTATAGTCCTAGTAAAGGAATTGCTGGATCAAAAGGCAGTTCCATTTTTAGTTTTTTTAAGGAAACTCCATGCTGTTTTCCATAGTGGCTGCACCAGCCTGAACTCCCACCAACAGTGCTCCAGGGTTCCTTTTCCCCACATCCTTGCCAACACTTGTTTGTTGATTTGTTGGTGATTTCCATTCAGACAGGAGTGAGGTGGTGTCTTATTGTGGTTTTAATTTGAATCTCTCTGATGGCTAGTGATGTTGAGCATTCTTTCATATGACTTTGGGCCCTTCGTATGTCTTCCTTGGAGAGTGGTCTGTTTAGGTCCTTTGCCCATTTTTTAATTGGGCTGTCTGTCTCCCTAGTGTTGAGTTGCATGAGTTCTTTATATATTTTGGATATCAAACTCTTGGCTGAGGTATCATTGGCAAATATGTTTTCCCATACAGTTAGTTCCCTTTTAATTTTGCTGGTATTTTTCTTAGTTGAACAGAAACTTTTCAGTTTGATATAGTCCCATTTGTTTATCTGTGCATTTATTTCATTTGCCCTTGGAAAAGTGTTGGTAAACATATTTCTTTGTAAGGTATCTAAAATTTTACTGCCCATATTTTTCTCCAGGACCTTTAGGGTGGCACTGCTTATGTTTAAGTCCTTTATCCATTTTGAGTTTATTCTGGTGTATGGTGTAACTTAGTAGTCTAGTTTTATTTTTTTGCATGTCCCTGTCCAGTTCTTCCAACACCACTTGTTGAAGAGACTGTTTTTACTTCATTTTCTGTTGCTTCCCCCTTGGTTGAATATTAATTGGCCATAGAGTCCTGGGTTTATTTCTGGGCTCTCTATTCTGTTCCATTGATCTATATGTCTATTCTTATGCCAGTACCAGACTGTTTTGATTACAGTAGCCTTGTAGTACAGTTTGATGTCTGGTATTGTGATTCCTCCTGCCTTATTCTTCTTTCTCAAGATTGTCATGGCTATTTGTGATTATTGTTTTTTCCACATAAATTTTTGAAATATTTTTTCTATCTCTGTGAAGTGTGTCATTGGTATTTTAATTGGGATTGCATTGAATCTATAGATTGCTTTGGGTAGTATGGACATTTTAATGATGTTAATCTTCCCATCCATGAACATGGTATATGCTTCCATTTATTTGTATCTTCCTTAATTTCTTTCTTCAGTGTTCTGTAGTGTTCTGAATACATGTCTTTTACCTCCTTGGTTAAGTTGATTCCTAGGTACTTTATTTTTCTTGTTGCTATGGTAAATGGGATTTGTTTTTTCGCTTCTATGTCTGTTGTTTCATTATTGGTATACAAAAATGCTTTTGATTTCTGAATATTGACTTTATATCCAGCTATTTTGCTAAATTTGCATATTAGGTCAAGTAGGTTTTTGGTGGAGTCTATTGAGTTTTTTATGTACACTATTATGTCATCTGCAAATAATGACAGTTTGACTTCCTCCTTTCCAATTTGTATACATTGGATTCCTTTTTTTTCTCTGATAGCTATGGCTAGAACTTCCCAAATGATATTAAATAGAAGTGGAGAAAGTGGACAGCATTGTCTTTTCCTGATCTTAGGGGGAAAGCTTTTGGTTTTGCCCATTGAGTATGATGTTGGCTTCAGGTTTCTCATAGATGGCCTTTATTATGTTGAGGGGAGGTGTGCTCCCCTCTATTCCTATTTTACTGAGTGTTTTTATCATAAATGGTTGCTGTACTTTATCAAATGCTATTTCTGAATCTGTTGATATGATCATATGGTTTTTGTTTTTCATTTTGTTGATGTGGTATATTACATCTATTGATTTGTGAATGTTGCACCATTCTTGCATGCCTAGGATGAAACACACTTGATCATGGTGTATGATCTTTTTCATGTATTGCTGGGTCTTGTTGGCCAATATTTTGTTGAGAATTTTAGCATCTATGTTTATGAGAGATATTGGCCTATAGTTTTCTTTCTTAGTTGTTTCTTGACCTGGTTTTGGGACTAGAATAATATTGGCCTCATAGAAAGAGTTTGGGAGTTTTCCCTCTTGTTGAATTTTTTTTGGAATTGATTGAGAAGGATAGGAGTTAGTTCTTCTCTAAATGTTTGGTAGAATTGTGCTTGCTTTGGCAGCACATATACTAAAAATTAAAACAATTCAGAGAAGATTAGCATGGGCCCTGAACAAGGATGACACATAAATTCATGAAGCGTTCCATATTTTTCAAAAAGAAAAAAAATAGAAAAAAAATATTTTGGTAGAATTCACCTGTGTAACCATCTGGTCCAGGGCTCTTGTGCTTTGGGAGATTTTGGATTACTTCTTCAATTTCACTAGTTGTTATTGGTATATTCAAGATTTCTGCTTCTTCTGGATTCAGGTTTGGTAGATTACACATTTCCAGAAATTTGTCCATTTCACCCAGGTTGTCGTATTTCTTGTTATATAATTGTTTGTAGTAATTTCTTAAAAATCCTTTGTATTTCTGAAGTATCAGTAGTGATTTCTCCTCTGTTGTTTCTGATTTTGTTTTTGGGGGGTCCTCTTTTTCTTGATGAGTCTGAATAAAGGCTTGGCAATTTTGTTTATTTCTTTAAAGAACCATCTCCTGGACTTACTGATTCTTCAAATTGTGGTTTTAGTCTCTAAGTTATTTAATTCTACTCTGATCTTGATGATTTCCTTCCTTCTACTTGCTCTGGGCTTTGTTTGTTGTTGCTCCTCTAGTTTTCATACTTTATGGTTAGGTTGTTTGTATAAGCTTCTTCTATCCTTTTTAGGTAGGCTTGTATTGCTATGAATTTCCCTCTGAGAAATGCCTTTGCTGTGTCCCATAGGTTTTGGGCTGTTGTGTATTCATTTTCATTTGTTTCCAGAATCTTTTTGAGTTCATCTTTGATCTCATTGTTAACCCATTCATTACTTTATTTATTCATTTATTTTTATTTTATTGTTGTTCCATTCATTATTTTAAAGCACATTATTCAATCTTTATGAGTTAGAGTGTTTTTGTTTTTTTCCCTTGAGGTTGGTTTCTAGTTTCAAACCATTGTGATCTGAGAAGATGCTTGGTATAATTTCAATTTTCCTGTATTTGTGAAGGCTTGTTTTGTGACCTACCACGTGGTCTATCTTTGAGAATATTCCACGTGCATTTAAAAAGAATGTGCATTTTGCTTCCTTGGGGTGAAAGGCTCTGTATATATCAGTTAGGTCCATTTCCTCTAGAGTGTTGTTCAATGCCACAATATCCTTGGCGTTTTTTTTTTTTTTTTTTTTTTTAAGTTCTATCCATTGTTGATAATGGGGTATTAAAATCCCCTGCTTTTAGTGTGTTGCCATCTATATCCTTCTTAAATTCCTCCAAGATTTTCCTTATATATTTTGGAGCTCCTATTTGGGTGCATATATATTTATCAGAGTTATATCTTCTTGATGGATTGTTCCCTTAAGTATTATGAAATGTTCTTCTTTGTCTCTTTTTATGGCCTTCATTGTGAAATCTATTTTATCTGAAATAAATATTGCTACTCCAGCCTTTTTTTCATGTCCATTTGCTTGATATATATTTGTCCATCCCTTCACTTTCAATCTGTGTCAATCTTTTGTTTTGAGGTGTGTCTGTTGAAGACAGCATATATATGGGTCATGTTTTCTTATCCATTCAGCTACCCTATGTCTTTTGATTGATACATTGAATCCATTTAAGGTTGTTATTGATTGATACTTATTTATTGCCATTTTCCCCCTTTGTATCTGTGTTCCATTCTGTCTCCCTCTGTTCCTCCTTTTTTTTTTTTTTTTAACAAAGCAGACCCTTTAGCATTTCTTGCAATGCTGGTTTTGTAGAAATGTATTCTTTTCATCTTCTTTTGTCTGTGAAACTCCTTATTTCTCCTTCCATTTTGAATGATAGCCTTGCTGAGTAGAGTATTCTTGGTTGCAGGCCTTTGTTTCCCATTACTTGGAAACAAAGTAACTGTTTCCAAGTAATGGCATTTTTTGCCATTCCCTTCTGGCTTTTATTATTTTTGTGAATAATAATTTGATAACCTTATCAGAGCCCCCTTATATATTATTTGCTGTTTCTCTCTTGATGCTTTTAGGATTCTCTCTTTGTCTTTGAAATTTGCCATTTTAAATTTGATGTGTCTTGGAGTGGGTCTGTTTGGATTCATCCTCATTGGGACCGTCTCTGCTTCCTGAACTTGAGTAAGATTTTCACCCATCATGTTAGGAAAGTTTTCTCTTATTACTTTTTGAAACAGGTTTTCCATTTCTTGTTTCTCTTCTTCTAGTATCCCTATGATATGGATATTATTGCGTTTAATGTTTTCCTGTAGCTCTCTTAAAACCTCTTCGTTCTTGTTCAGACTTTTTTCACTTGGTTGCACCATCTTGGAATACTTTTCTATGTTGTCCTCCAGCTCACTGATTGCTTCTACTGTATTCTTCAATTCAGAAATTTACTTTTCTGAATTTTCATTTACTTCTGGCTCTTACTGATAGATTCTATGTCCTTTTTAATGCTGGTGTAGTTCTTAGTAAGTTCTTTATAGCTGCCCTGGAGTTCTCTGTTGTTTTCTTTGAGCTGGCTGTGGTCATTGAGCTTCTCTAACATTATTTTGAATTCCATATCTGATAGTTTGCTTGCCTCTGTTTCATTAGTGATCTTTCTGGGGATTCCTATTTTCCTTTCAGTGATGGACTGTTTCTTTCTCTCCCCATTTTTAGGTTTCATTGTAATCCAATCAGACTTTGATCAGCTTGCCAGGCTAAGGAACTGCTAGGCTGGAGAGGCTGATTCAGTTGTAATCTTATCGATCAGTGATCCACTGCCAGGCTCAGATGCAGCATGTGGGGACAGGTGAATCAGCTACCAAACTGAGCTCCTGCTGGGCTAGACAGAGAGGTTCAATTGTAATCCAGTGGATCAACCACCAGCTCAGGTGCAGGTGGGCGTGACAGATTCAGATGTAAAGCAATGAATCTGTGATTACCCACCAGACTCAGAAGCCGCTGGGCTAGAAAGCAAGGTTCAATTGTAATACAGTGAATCTGTGATTAGCTGCCAGGCTTAGATGGTACTGGTCTAGACTGAAAGATTTGATTGTAATCCAATGAATCTGTGATCAGCTCCCAGGATAAGGGGCCATTGGGCTACACTGAAAGATTCAATTGTAATCCAATGAGTTTGTGCTCAGCCGGCAGGCCCAGGTGCCACTGGAGGGGCGAGACCAACTCAGTTGTGAACCAATGAATCCACAATCAGCCACCAGGCTCACACGCTACTGTGCGGGACTTTCTGACTGACTCAGCTGTATGTCAGAGAGCTTATTATCAATTTCCAGGTTCAGGTTCTGCTGAGCAAGGAATGACTCAGTTGCAAAGCAATGAATCTAGGATCAACCACCAGGTTTGCACGCCACTGTGCAGGGCTGACTGACTGACCCAGCTGTAAGTCAGACAGTTTGTAATCAGCCACCAGGCCCAGGCATTGCTGGGCAAGAAATACCTCTTCAGGTGCCAACTATTGTATCTATGCTCAGACAGGGCAGGGAGGGAGGGATTTATTTAGATGTAAATCAGAGAATTGTGATCAGGCACCACGCTCAGGCAGCACTGGGCATGGCAGATTGCTTCCAGTGGGCGGGGCTATGGGGACCCTCATAGGGAAGCTGCTTGGCACAGTGCAGTCCCCGAGGTGTGGGCAATGAGTCAGCACTGGGATCCCCACAACTGCTTCCCCACTTCTCTTCTCCAAGCCACCACTGCAAACTCTCCCCATGTGCCTCCAGTCCTCTCTGCCCTCCCTCCACTGGAGCCCAGGGTAGGTGGGTGCCAATTTATTTTCACTGTGGTTTCCCTAGTAGGTCTCTGTCTCCAGGGCTCTCTCAGGCTAGTAACTCCATGGCTTTCCATCCTTCTCAGCTGTATGCTGCTCTGCTCTCTGCCCTGTTGCCGTAGCTGGGACATTCTGCTGGGAGATCCCACCCTTCTCAGGTGGGGTCCCCGGCTCTGTCCCTTCAGCTGCTGCCTCTGGTGGGGGCCCAGCCAGCCCTCTCACATTTCCGCTATTCCGACCAGTCACGTTGTGATGAATCAGCCTCTTCTGTTCTGTCTGTGGTTATAGGACTTGTTTTCAGCTGGTGTTCTGTTGGTAATTACAGCTGGCTTTTTCTCCAAAAAGTCATTCCAGGTCACTTAACTTTTTCAACATGAAAAAATACTAACTTAAACTTTTTTGATTTAACCGCTTTATAAAACTATTTGGACCTAATAAGAATTTATTTATGATTTTTGTTGCTGGTAGCTATTTTTTAAGGAATTATATCTCTTCACATGTTATTGAATTTTATATTTTATACTTTTTTGGATTGTTCTCTCATTCTTCTTTTCTCATTTTCTGTTTCTCTACCCCTCTCTCTTCTTTCTCCTTTTGTGCGGTTTTCCTATCTAACAGTTTTACCATTGAGTTTACCAGGACTAGCTCCCCCATTGAAAGGCCATATTATAATGTTAATTGTTTGTTCCACAGTTACAGTTATGAGGCAAATTCAGTCAGTGCAATAACATGGCATGGCGTATTTCTTAGTCTTGAAGCTATGGCTGTGATTTCTCCAAGCTCACAACTTTCTACAGACCAAAGTCCCACACTTTCTTCCAAAATGGCAGAATCTTAAACCAGTCCCTGGTTTCATGTAGTGGCCCCAACTTTGGTCTTTTTTCTTGAGGACCCACTTTTAATTGCCTTTACATTATATCATTAGAAATACAACACAAATGTTATCACTCAGCTCTAAACATTCTAGGCAAAAAGTGTCACTAGACCTGCAGAAAACTATTGAAAGATGAAGGGCTCACACCGTGAGAAAGATGAACTGACTCAAAACTTATATGTCTTTCATAGCAGTTTCAAAATATATAAAACAAAATTTTATAGAACAAAATGAATTAGATATTCACATTCACCATCTGAGAGTTTAACGTACCTCTCTTAGTAGCTGATGAAAGAATCAGAACAACAATAAAAACAAACATCAATAAAGATACAAAAGAACAAAGGGACAATGAAATCAAGGGACTCATTTTAATTGGAATATACTAAACATTTCAAGGAATGACAGAAAATACATTCTTCCCTGAAAATACATCATCAAGCATGACTGTATGGTGGTTCATAAAATAAACTTCAACCAATTTAAATGGATAGAAAAAATTCAAATTAAAAAAAAATTCAGAAATTCTTTGACCACATTAAAGTTGAATGTCTCCAAAGCTGCAAAACTGTGCAATAAATTTTTGAATGTCTCAAAAGTAAAAGAAAAATTAAAGTGGACACCCTTGGCTGGTGGCACAGTGTATAAGACACCAGCTTGCAAACCCAAAGGTCTCTGGTTTTATTCCCAGCCTGGGCACATAACCAGGTTCCGCCAGTTCTGTAGCTGAAGACAGGTGAAAGGCAACCATACATTGATGTTGTTCTTACTCTCTGCCTCTTTCCCTTCCCCTATCTCTAAAAATAATAAATAAAATCTTTAAAAAAATTAAAGTGGAAATGAGAAAATAATTATAAACTGAATTATAATTAAATATGTACTATTATAACTTGTAAGATTCAGCCAAAGTACTATAGAAAATTCTGAGGCTTATATTTACATTTTAGGAAAGAGGAAGGCTGCAACTCAGAAAGTCAGATATAAAAATGGGATATCACTACATAAAGATAATAAAAAGATCACAAGGTGATATGAAAAAGAACACATCAATTAATTTGGATAAAATGAACAATCACCTTTATATACAAAACTTACAAAAAGATATACAAAAATAAATAGAAATAATAGAAATAATCTTTTGCTAATTTGAAAAATTAAATCTGAAATTAAGTACTTTGTTATGAAGAAAATTCCAGACTCAGATGATTCATTCATTAGTTGTTTTGCACACTTGAGAAAAAAGAACCATCAAAATATAAAAAACAGAAATTGCCAAAAATAAATAATTTCAATCTTGGTGGTTATAAATTTGAATATTCTCAGAAATTGATAGAAAATATAGTAGTTTTAAAAAATTAAAGACTGATAACCTGAACAAACTTGTCATCTTTGTGCTCAATAATATTTATAGAACCCTACTACATTCAACAACTGCAAAATATACATTTCTTGCAAATCCAAAATAGATAAGCCAAAACATAGATTTGTGTGTATATCATTAAATGATTTGTGGTAAAGGTGACATAGCAATTTAATGAGGAAAAGATGGAGTTCTTGTAAATAATGCTGGATTGATTAAAAATTCATATGAAAAAATTTTAAATATTGACTACTTTAAATTATGCTTACATATAAATATAATATGTAAAATAGTAATGTTTTAATTAGAAAGCATAAAATAATATTTTCATGACCTTGGCCCTAAACAGTTTTTTTAGATAAGTTACTAACAGCACTAACCATCAAAATGAAATCGTGAAGTAGACTGTAAAATGAAGAATCTGTTTATTCAAAGACATTAGACAATACTAAAGGTGTATATAAACAAGCAACAGAACAGAAGCAGACACTGGTAGTACATAATTCAAACAAAGGCCTTGATTCCAAAATTAAAAAAAACAAAATAACCAACTTCTATGAATCTAAGAGAAAAAAGCAGCAGACACTGAAAAGGAATGGGTGAAAGCTTTAAATGTGCACTTCACAAAGTAGGATATCAAGATAATATCAAACATATATGGTACTCATTTTCATTTGCCATCAGATAAATGCAAATTAAAACCACAGTGTAATAATACTCCACCATCACCAGGCTTCTCTGAACATATATACACACACATACACACACACACACACACACTCAGAAAATACCAAGGGGAATTAACTGAAACTCTCTAATACTTAAGGAAAAAAATTATCAACCCTTATTTTGTTGAAATATAGTTTACATGTTATACTATTCAACTATTTACACAATTACATGGATTTCAATCTATTCACAGATATGTAGTCATTATTATATTGTAGTTTTAGAACATTTTCACCATTTCAAAAATAAAATTTATATGCTTTAGCTGTCAACCCCTACTCAGCCCCTGTAAAACACTAATATGAGTTCTATGTCTACAGATTTCCTTATTCTGGATATTGCACATGAATGTAATTATATGATATAAAATATTTTATGATTGGCTTTTTAAAAACTTCACATAATGTTTTCAAGATTTATTTATATTGTAGCATGTATTGATACTTCACTCCTTTTTTATGCCTAATTGTATTCAATTGTATGAATATACCATACTTGTTCACCCATGAATCAGTTGATGAACATTAGGGTTGTTTCCGTTTCTTGGATCCTATAAATAATGTTGTTATATATGTTTATATATAATTGTGTGGACATATATTTTTATTCATTTAGGTATATACTTGAATTGGGATCATTGAGTCACATGGTAACACTATATTTAATCATGTGAGAAATTGTCAGGCTATTTTCCAAGATGGCTGCACTGTTTTATATTCCCACTAGCCAATACTGGTTATTATCTGACTTTTCAATGTTAGTCTAGTGGATGTGAAGTGGTATCTTATTGTGGTTTTCATTGGCATTCCCCTGATGACTAGTGGTATTCAGCATCTTTTCACTTGCTTACTCATCATTTGTATATCTTACTTGAAGACACCTCTATTTATATATTTTCTCATTTTTAATTAGATTACTTTTTTCTTTTTTCTTTTATTATGGAGCTGTATGAGCCCTGTATAATTGGGGATATAATTCCCTTTCTAGATATATATATTTCAAGTATTTTCTCTCATTTTATGAGTCTTTAAAAATGTTTTATTATTATTCTATGACAGTTGTACAAATTTCCTCCCATTTTCTCTCCTCTCACTGCTCCCACAGTCAATCACCACACTGGTGTCCATGTCCATGAGTTATGCATAAATGTTTCTTGGCTATTCCCTTCCCCTTCTTTCCACTGTTACCCCCATCTCTCATACCCTCTGGCTGCTGTCAGTTTTCTCTATGTTTCCATGTCTCTGGTTCTATTTTGATTGTTCATTTATTTTATTCATTAGGTTTCTCTTATAGGTTAAATCATATGGCATTTGTCTTTCAACAACTAGCTTATTTCACTTAGCATAATATTCTCCAGTTCCATCCCTGCTATTGTAAAAGGTAAGAGTTCTTTCTTTCTACTGCTTAGTATTTTATTGTGTAAATAAATCATAGTTTTTTGATCCATTCATTTACTGGTGGGCACTTAGGCTGTTTCCAGCATATTGTAAATAGTGTTGCTATGAACATAGGATAAGTTCTTTTGAATTAGTGAGTTAGCATTCTTAGGGTATATTCCAAGTAGTGGAATTGCTGGGTCAAAAGAAAATTCCATTTTTACTTTTTTGAGAAAATTGTATACTGTTTTCCATAGTTGGCTGCCCTAGTCTGCATTACCCCCAATGTTGTATGCACTAGGATTCCCTTTTCTCCACATCTTTGCCAGCATTTGTTGATTTACTAATGATGGCCATTCTGTCCAATGTGAGGTTATATCTCATTGTGGTTTTAATTTGAATCTTTCTGATAGTTAGTGATACTGAGCCTCTTTTCACATGTCTATGGTCCATCAGTATGGAGATGTGAATAGACATTTGGAGTAGTGTCTATTCATGTCCTTTGCCCATTTTTTAATTGGATTGTTTGTCTTCCTGGTGTTGAGTCTGATGTGTTCTTTATATATTTTGAAGATCAAACCCTTGTCCATTGTATCATTTGCAAATATGTTCACCCATACAGTCAGTTCCTGTTTCATTTTGATGATGGTTTCTTTAGCTGTGCAGAAGCTTTTTAATTTGATATAGTCCCATTTGGGTTTTTTTCCCCTTTATCTCCCTTGCCCTAGAAGATATATCAACAAACATATTGCTATGTCAGATTTCTGAAATTTTACTGCCTATGTTTTCCTCTAGGACTTTTATGGTGTCATGACTTATAACTGTTTCACACATTTTGAGTTTATTTTGGTATGTGATGTAAGTTGGTGGTATAACTGCCATCTTTTACATGTACCTCCAAACACCATTTATTGGAGAGTCAATTTTTCCTCTGTTGTATGCTCTTTCCCCCTTTGTCATATATTAATTGACCATAGAAGCCTGAGTTTAGTTCTGGGTTCTCTATTCTGTTCCATTGATCTATGTGTCTGTTATTATGCCAGTACCAGACTGTTTTGATTACAGTGGACTTGCAGTACATACAGTTTGATGTCAGTATTGTTGTCCTTCCTACTTTGTTTTTTGTTCTCAATATTGCTGAGGCTATTGAGGGTCATTTTTGGCTCCATATCCATTTTTGAAATATTTGTTCTAGATCTGTAGAATATGCCATTGACATTTTAATAGGAACTGCATTCAATCTATGGATTGCTTTGGATAGTAGAGACATTTTAATGATGTTAATTTTTTCAATTAATGAACAAGGTATATGCTTCCATTTACTTGTATTGTCCTCAATTTCTTTCTTCAGTATTCAACACTTTTTGAGAACAGCTCTTTTACCTCCTTGATTAACTTTATTCCTAGGGAATAAAGTTATTTTTCTTTTGGCTGTAGTAAATGGGACTTTTCCCCTACATTCTCTTTCTGATATTACATTGTAGCTGTAAAAACTTTCTTCAATTTCTGAATATTGATGTTTATCCTGTTATTTTGCCAAATTTGTTTATTACATCGACTAGCTTTTTGGTAGAGACCCAAAGATTTTCTATATATATTATCATGTTTCTGAAAATAATGATAGTTTTACTTCTTCTTTTCCAATTTCCCTTTTATTTTATTCTTGTATGATTTCTGTGGGTAAAACTTCTAGTACTATGTTGAGTAAGAGTGGTGTAAGACACCCTTGTCTTGTTCCTGATCTTAAGGGAAAAGCTTTTAGTATTTTTGCCTATCGAGTATGATGTTGGCTATAGGTTTATCATACATGACTTTTATTATGTTGAGATATGTGCCCTTTATTCCCATTTTGCTGAATGGTTTTGTCATAAAAGGGTGCTGGATTTTATCAAATGCTTTTATGGCATCTATTGATATTATCATGTGATATCTTGTTTATGTGGTATATTACATTTATGGATTTGTGAATATTGCAAGTATTCATTGTGACCTGATGTTATTCAGTCTCCATGTATTTGAATGTTTTACAGTATTTTCCTTGAAATTGGTTTCTAATTTCAATCCAGTGTGATCTGAGAAGGTGCTTGATATGATTTCAATTTTCTTGAATTTTTTGAGGCTTGTTTTATGTTTGACCATGTAGTCTATCTTTAAAAATGTCCCATCTACATTAGAAAATAATGTATATTTTGCTTCTTTGAGATAAAAGTTTCTGTATATGTCAATTAAATTCATTTTATGTGGAGTGTCATTCAATGTCACAATGTCCTTGTTGGTCCTTTGGAAGATCTATCCATTGTAGGCAGTGGTGTGTTAAAATCACCTATGATGACTGTGTTGCTATTGATATCTTTCTTGGACTCCTCCAAGATTTTCCTTATATATTTAGATGTTCCTATGTATAGGTGCATATATGCTTACAAGGGTTATATTCTCTTGTCGGAGTACTCCTTTTTAAGTATTGTGTTGTACCTTATTTGTGTCTTGTTAGGGACTTTGCTTTTAAGTCTATTTTGTCTGATATAAGTATTGCTACCCTAGTTTTTCATTTCATGTCCATTTGCTTGGAATATTATTTCTATCCCTTCATTTTCAACCTGTGCATATCTTTTGTTTTGAGGTGGGTATCCTATAAAGAGCATATATGTGGGCCATGTCTTCTTATCCATTCAGCTAGCCTAAGTCTTTTGACTGGAGTCCCTTTTTGCCTTTAAGATTCTGTCTTTATCTTTAAATTTTGCTGTTTTGTTTGTAATATGTCTTGGAGTGAGCCTCTTTGAGTTCATCTTGGTTGGAATCCTCTATGCTTCCTATACTTTTATGACTTTTTCTCTCACTAAGTTAGGGCCATTATTTAAAAAAAATTTTTTTTAAAGATTTTATTTATTATCTTCAGAGGAGGGTAAGGGAGAGAGGCAGAGAGGGAGAGACATCAGTGTATGGTTGTCTTTCACCTGCCTCCAGCTACAGAGCTGGCTGGAGACCTGGATTGCAACCTGGTTATGTGCTCTGGCTGGGAATCAAACCAACCTTTGAGTTTGCAGGCTGGTGCCTATCTGTGTCATTAATTTTTTCAAATGGATTTTTATATCCCTTGTTCCTTTTCTTATCTTTCTGGTATCCCTATGAAGCTAATATTATGTTTCATGTTGTCCTGTAGCTCCCTTAAATGATCTTTGCTCTTTTTGAGTCTTTTCTTATTTTGTTATTCTATCTGGGTTTTTTTTTTTTTTTTTTTTTTTTTTTTTTTTTTTTTTTTTTTTTTTTTTTTTTTTTCTTCTTCTACTTGTTCTTCCAACTTGCTGATTTGACCCTCTGCTTCAACTAGCTTGCTTTTAATTCCTTCTAGTGTAGTCTTCATTTCACATATTATACTCTTCATGTCCTCTTAGCTCTTATATATTCATAGTGTCTACATCCTTTTTCATGCTGATGTAGTTCCAAGTAAGTTCTTTGGAGCTACCATACAGGTCCTTGTATTTCTCACTGAGCCACTTGTGCACCCTTGTAAGCATTATTTTCAACTATATGTCTGATAGATTGCTTGCCTCAATTTCATTTAGCACTCACTCTTAGTGAAGATTCCTCCTTTCCTTTCAATTTGGGGTTGTTTCTCTGTCTCCCCACTTTTAGAGGACCATTTTTTGTTTGTTTCTGCATGTTAGATTGATGTGCTTTGATTCCCTGTCTTTATAAGGTGGCCTGTGTGGCCTCAGACCTGTGGGACTCAGTGGTGCAATTTCCTGATCTCCTGAGCCAGATACCCTTGGGATGCCCTTAATGCCAGTTATGTGGGCTTTCTTGTTAAAACTGGGTTTTGGATGTTGCTGGGTTGTTCTTTGTTGGGTTCTTCCCTTTAGCTGGCTGACTGAGATTTACACTGCCCACCAGGTTTTGTATGCTGTTGTACAGGTGCTGTCAGTATGAAACAAAACAACCCAGGAGACAAACCCACATCTGCAAAAATAACCTCTGCTTGGAAACATGCTATCAAAAACAAACAAGCAAATATTAATAAAGGTATATAGAGATTAAGGCTGTTATAAGAAAGAAAAAATATGAGATGACTAATAGAAAAATTATTTTGAGAAGGAAGAGGGTGTTGAATAATAAGAATAGAAAATAGAAACATGAAAGAAAATAAAATTTACATCATAAATAAAAAAGGGAAGGAAGAAGGCAAAATGAGGTAACAAAAAGGAAGAGTGCATATGAGGTTAAAAATTTTTTTAAGTTGTAAAATACAGACACAACATTGAAAAACAATCTACCACAGCAATATCAATGACAAATGAACAGAGATTAATACAGGTGGAAAAAGATTAAGATGAAAAAATGAGAAAAAAACAATTATGAGATGTTTAAAGGAAGGAAAGGTGATTTTGAAAGGGTAGAGGGAAATAAAATAATAAGAGTGAGGAATAAAAACTAGGTTAAAAGAGTGAAAACATGAAATTTAAACAAAAAAAGAAAAAGAAAGAGCAGGAGCAAAACAAAATGGAGAAGGGAACAGTAAAATTTGAGATTTAAAATACAAAAATAGTGAACATAGAGGAATAAAAGTGAAGGAATGCAATAACCACCACCATACCAACAACCAATGAACAAAGATTAATAAAGGTGGAGAGAGAATAAGGATATTACAATAGAGTGGTACAAATGTGAGATGATGAATGACAAGAAAAATGGTTTTGAGAGGCTGAGAGAATATAAATAAATAGTAAGAGTGTGGAGCAGAAACAAGTTATAGAAAGGAAAGAATAAAATTTAAAACAAAAACAAGAAGAGGAAGGAAGATGCAAGATGTAGTAAAAGATAGGAAGAGTAAAATATGAGATTTGAAATAAACTAAAATAAAAAATAGTGAAGTAATAGGAACAAATGGGAAGAAAATGAAAAAAAATGTTAAAAAGCCACACAGGAGGAAAAAACAACACAAACAATGAAGAACACAGTGGAATTAGTATCAGTAGAGACTAGTGTTTGCTTCTGTTTTGTCTTACTGGGTCTATCCCTGGTAATATCAGGTGGTATCCTAGCCTAGCCCTAGGAAGCCTATTTGAAACTGCAAGTCCTAGGCAGCCTGTTTGAATCCATAGTCCATGGCTGTCTCTAGGCTTGGCTTGTCCAGGTAGTTTAGTTCTGCCCTGCCAGCTTTCCACCAGAGCAAGTCCCAGCGGTGGTTCATCTAGTCTGAGAGCTCATCTAGTACCACCTTCACCTGCCTGCAGAGGTGCAATCTGGAGGGTAGAATCCCTGTGTGCTGTTCAGTCTTCAGGGAAGATGGTGGGGGTGTTTCCTACCACAGGTCTTGGTCTGTCCCAGATTATTTCCAGTAATGTATAGTTTGTGGTGAATTAGCCGTCCATTTCCTGTGAAGGGCAAATCAGTGTGAAAGGCGCAGTTCTTTCCTGCTTGGTGCTGACAGCAGTTCTGTACAAGAGCCGAGGCTGGACAGGGCTCTGAACACCCTTTGTGGCACTTGTCTCTAATCTCCCTCTCTGCCGGTTCCAGAGGATCATGACCTTAGGAACCAAGGCAGCTTGTAGTATCTGTCAGAGGCTCAGAAAGAGCCCTTTCAATGCTTTTCCTTCTTTACCCGGAGGATATGCTCTTGAGCCTGGCCTCTCTAAGTGGTAGAGCCTGCAACCCTGCAAATGGGGGTTGGACACATCCGCCTGTGATGGGACCTGTCTGGCTACAGCAAATCAGGTGTTCAGCTCTACACCCCATCCTGCCTCCCTTGCAAGGAGACTCAGGCCCAGAATCTTCACTCTGTGTAGCTCCCTGTTCTCCATCTGTGCTGGATTGGATCCCATAGGCCCTTCAGCATGACACTTTCTGTTCTTCCTGTGCAGCTGGACTTAATGTGGTTAAACTGCTTTCACTCTGGTTTCTTTGTTGGTAGAGGTGCTGCATGCATGTATGAGCACAGGGTCCCTGCAAAGTCTCACCTCAGCTAATTGTTTGAAAGAGTTTCTATATGACCCCCAAAATGCAGCCCTGAGCTCTTGGCCACTTCCCCATGCACTCCTCCTCCCCTAAAAGTCCAAAGTCTTTCTTCCTTTCCTTCTTTTTTTATGATTTTATTTATTTTCAGAGACATCAATGTATGGAGGCAGGCCTTTCACCTGCCTGCAGCTGTGGATCTGGCTGGAGACCTGGCTTGCAACCTGGTTATGTGCCCTGGCTGGGGGATTGAATCAGCGACCTATGAGTTTGCAGGCTGGCGCCTTATCCACTGTGCCACCAGCCAGGGCCTGCAAGGTCTATCTTGCAAGGTCTGGGCTGTCCACAGCTTTCCAGTGAGTGCCTTGGAGTTTTTAGAAATAGAGTTTCTCTCTGGAACTCTCCTGATTAGCACTGCAGCTATGAGTATGAGTGTGTGTGTGTTGTATATCCTTCCAAGTCTGTCCTGGTGGTCTCCCTGTGTGGGACCAGGGCCCCACTCTAGGAGGGTAGGGAGCCACTAAACTGCGTTTCTCTGTTCTTTCCTCCGTTGCAGATGCTTCACACATGGCATTACCCCCCTAACTAATAAAATCTTACCAGATGGTGCAAAGTGTTCTCTACACTCCTTGGCTGCAAAAATTCAAGTCAGCTGAGATTCTGTTGATTGTCAGAAGATCAGCTGAAAATCCATTGATGGGGTATAAACAAGTGGGCTCAGCTTCCACCTACTGGCTGCCATCTTCCAAATCCTAATCTTACGGATCTTATTTTCACTTTTTAATGATATCTTTTTAAACGTTTTTACTAATTTACTTATTTTTAGAGGGAGAGAGGAAGGGACAGAGAAAGAGAGGGGGAGAAACATTGGTATATGAGAGAAATTTCTATCAGTTGCCTTTCACATACCCCCAGCTAGGAACCCGATCCACAACCCAGGCATGTGCCCTGATCAGGAATTGAACCTGCAACCTTTCAATTCCCAGGCCAGCAATTTACTGAGCCACACTAATCAGGGCTCTTAAATCTTTAGTCAATAACTTTAGTCAAAGCAAAAGGTTTTGACTTTGATGAAGTTCAATTTATCAGTTTTTTTCTTGATCATGACATTGGTGTCATATCCAATAATCTTTTGCCAAATCCCAGATAACAATGTTTTACCTCTATGTTTTCTTCTAATAGTTTTATACTTTTAATTCTGATATTAAGGTCTTTGACCATTTGAGTTGTTTTTTGTATATAGTGTGAGTTAAAGGTCTGATGTCATTCTTTTGCTTATCTCTATATAGTTGTGTCCACGCAGGTTATCTTTGAAAAAAATCAATTTTGCCACAGATATGTTTTTCTTTCTTGACTATCAACTCAACTTTATTGATTTATATGTCTATCTCTTGCCAATGCCACACTGCCTTGATTTTTGTTGCTTTGTCCCAGCTTTGGAAACCAGGGCATGTAATTCATTCTACTTTGTTCTTTTTTAAGATTGTTGGTTTTGGTTATTGAGCCCCTGGAAATTCCAAGTAAATTTTAGAATTGGCATGTCAGTGTCTACAAAGAAGTCAGTTGAGTGTTTGAAAGGCATTGCATTGATCTGTAGAACCACTTGGGGAGGATTGCCATCTTAATGTTAAGTCTGCAATCTAAAAACATGGGCTGTTTCTCCAATCATTTAGATATTTAATTTCTTTTAACAATGTTTTATCTCTTAAATGGATTAAATGTTGAGAAGAATTGGTATAACTGAGAAAAGAGAAGGTTCACATAAAAGGGAGGGTGGGTAGTGGTAGTGTTTGTTAGATTTCTCCATTATAAAGTTACTTGTTTTGTTTTTATTTTTAAAATAATTTATTTTTTTACTTTTTAGAGAGAAGGGAAGGGAAGGAGAAAGGAAGGGAAGAGAGAAACATTAGTGTGTGAGACATTGATTGGTTGCCTCTTACACATCCCTAACCAGAGATCTGGCCTACAACTCAGGCATGTGCCCTGATTAGGAATTGAAACCAGTGAACCTTTGGTTCAGAGGCTGGCACTCAATCCACTGAGCCACACCACCCAGGGCACTTTGTTTTTATTTCTATATTTTTTTATAATCATCTCACTAGATCTAGCATACTTTGCAGGTGGAGGTATTGATTAAACTCCTGGAGTAGGAGATATTACATATAAGATGAAGTCTAAGGAAGTAAGGAAGTGATGTTGAAGATCCTTTCACATGCTTACAGGTTATTTGGAGAAATATTTATTCTATATTTTTTACTTAATTATTTATTCAATTATTTATTTATATCATCATAGCTCATTGATATTTATTTTGTACTTTGGGTTATTAACCAAGACTACATTATTCATTTTATGGCTCAAGTTATTTTGATTTTGAACATTGGAAGCTATTTAAGATTGCCTTCAATTTTGTTGTCATTATCCTTGCTTATTTTTTATTTTTATTTTCTGAAGAACTCCTTATATTATAATACTATAAGGTGCTCCAGAATCATCTTATATTTCCCTTGTCCCCACTCTAGAATAAGCCTATGCTCTAAACAAGTGCTAGTTATTTTTATGGAAATGATACTTGGAAACCAAAATCTGGGTGCTAGATTGTGCCTGTTGTTTCTGAGGTGTCACTGTTTCTAGGCTCTCAGTAGACAGAATTAGGTAACATTTGAAAATATAAATTTCTGGGTGTGCTATGGTTAGGATAACTAGTTTTTATCCTTTATATGCCTATATGTGTACATACATATATACATATGCATATGCACATATGTGAATACACATACACATCATCTACCCATTTACTTATTTGCTTAGCCTTCTTGAATACACCATGCCTTTTTATTTTCTCAGTGTTCAAGATAAGAGGCTGCATATGCCAAGTAATATATTTGAAGTATGAATGAAAAATTATTGGTAAAGATCACACATGAAATGCTTTTTAAGAAAGGGTCCCCAGAAGTTTCCCTGCAACTACTATGCTGATATCTTATTGGCCAAAAGTTGGTTACAAGGCCAGACAAAGATTAAAGGAAGTTTGGAAAATGTGATCTTTGTCTTGGCAAATAGAATGTGAAGCTTAGATAAACCTTTTAAATGTGGGAAAATAAAGGGAAATTAAAAATAGAAAATTAGCTAAGAATTTCTCCTATGTATTTCTTGGTATTATTTTTGATTAATTAATTAATTAATATTATTACTATTATTAATTTTAAAAGATGCTATTTTTAGCATCTTTTAAATTTTTATTTATTTTATTTTATTATATTTTATTATTTTTAGAGAGAGGGAAAAGGAGAGAGGGAAAAGGAGAGAAACATAAATGCATGGTTACCCCTCATGTGTCCCTAAGTGAGGACCTGGCCTGCAACTCAGGCATGTGCCCTGACTGGAAATCAAACTGGTGACCCATTGATCCACAGCCCAGTTGCTCAAGCCACTGAGTCACACCCACCAGGGCTATTATTAATTTTAATGAGTATAGCAAGAAAGAGAAAATAGTTCATTTTTATTTTGGAATTATAGAAAGTCATATAAATAGACTGGGAGAATAAATTTTTACATATTTTAATCTATCTTTTATTTTTATTTATTTTTGTAATTATCCACAGTCCAATTAACAATACAGAAAACAAGTAATTATTAATATATTTAAAACCAAACAAAATCTAGAAATTAACCTAAAAAAAGCAAATACCAGCTGTTAGTAGAGTCTGGAAAGACTATTTTATCACATGGTCTAAAATCTTCTTTAAATATGGAAGAAATAGTAATTTTATTTTTATATCAGTATTTCATCTTTTCTCTTAACAAGAATTGTGAATAGTGTCATTCATTTATTGACTGTTGCTGCGTATATCTGATATGCTTCATAAATGTACACCTGCTATGCTGCTTGCTGGAAGAAGCTGATATTATCTGATGCTCCATTGAATACAATGGATTGACAGCTTACAGAGCCAGAGTGAAAAACAGGTAGGTGGGAGGGAAATCCAAAAGCAAATGGGTAAAAAATACCATAATACACTCTTCATTGAAACCAGTTATTACTGAAAAGAATGGAGAGATGACAAAAGTCCTAAATAAAACTATCTTATGAAATGTAATACTGTTAGAACTTGTGTTAAAATAGATACACTCCTCAGACTGATGATAATAAATTCTTAAATGCATCATATTGTGGCTTTTTAAAAAGTCTGAGTTATTTAGAGGTGATGGCCCTGAGTGTAAACTAGCCAAGTTATGCATAATACTTATACAATATTAAAATTCAAAGAACTTTTATCAGAAAAAATTTGGCATATCACACTCCCCTATGTAACATTACAATTTTAACATTTCAACAAAAGACCTATAAAACCTCTGTGTATTGCTGAAGAATGGTTCCCAATTGTTCTAAGAAATAGCTCAGTCTATGGAAAACGTTATAAAGAAATTTTATTCAGCCCTAAGTATATCTATTCCTTTGACATAGACATAGAAATTCAAGCATGAAAATGAATAAAAGTAGGCCTTACTAAACCTAAAATGGAGCATTTTTTTTATTTTAAAATTATATTCCATTTCTAAGAAGTGAGAAGATTTGGAGCTAATTCAATTTAAGCTATTAGATACATGAACATTTAGTGTGAAAGTATTCCGTAATTAGTCTTTCTTTCCTAATTATAGTTGTGGGAATGTACTTTTTTTCTTTTTCCTTTATAATGTATGAGTATCTTCCAACTTTCAAACTTAAAACTTTATGCATTAAACGTAATTGTTTTACTTTTGAACAGAATATAAAATATCTATACTTTTCAGGTTTCTATTTATCATATCAAAATATTAAATATGTATTAATAACAGTATTTTCATCTTATAGAAAAATACTTTGTATTTTATCAATTTGTAACAATAATTATGATTAAAATATCAACAGAATATAAAATGTTTTTCTAGTCAAATTTTGTTGGGTCTTCTAATTTCTTTGTTGGAGTAAAATATTTATTAATAACACACACAAGGAAACATTTATGATTTTCAATATACCTAGCAATTGTTGCAACAATCTTTACATTGCAAAAAGATTTTGATGCTAATAATTTTGCTGAATTATACACTATAATCACTTTGGGTTTTTCTTAAATACCTTGTACCATGCTACATTCTTTTCTTTTAATGATTTTTAACTTTCCATGAACTTTCAGATAATTATTATATTTCTTTTTAACCTTTGCTTTGCTAAACTTTCTGTATTTAATTCTTTAATATCTGTCTTCTAAGAAAATATCTCTAGCTTATTCAGAGCCTTAAGGACTATTCTCTAAATTTCCTCCCATTTTTCTTCATCTTTTGGGACTGATGTTTGCCATTTCAGGTGTGGTGGTGGTAGGGGGTAACTGATTTGTTACTTCCACCATGATTATTTCAAGCTAAGAGATACCCATTTGGCGTTTGAATGCCTATAGAAGAAGATTTGGATTTTCCATTGAAACTTTAGTTTCTTCTTTGTAGGCTGTGCTATGTTAATGCAAGAAAGAATGACTACTATTAACTAAGTTCCTTTTTTCCCCTAAATTTCCACAATATATTCATGATTCTCTATAATGGAAAATGGAACAGGACTGAAAGTTGGAAAGTCTTTTTTTTCTTTTTTCTTTTTTTTCTTTTTTTGCTGGGCTGACAGGTTTAAATTTTTAATTTAATTTATTTATTTATTTTACAGTCATTATTATTCTGTATTAGTTTCAGATGTACAGCATAGTGGTTAGACAATCATACCTTCCAAAGCGATCCACCCAATATTTCTAGTACCCACCTGGAAACATACATAGTTATTGCAATATTATTGACTATGTTCCTTATATTGTACTCTACATCTCTGTGATGATTTTATAACTACCAATTTGTACTTCTTAATAAATTCACCTTTCTTACCCAGTTTCCCAACCCCTTCCCCTCTGTCAATGATCATTCTGCTCTGTATCTGTGATTGTTTCTATTTCATTTGTTCATTTATTTTGTTCTTTAGATTCCACATAGTGAAATTATATGGTATTTGTCTTTTTGTTTCTCATGTATTTCACTTAGCATAATACCCTCTAGGTCCATTCATGCTGTCACAAATGGTAAGATTTCATTCTTTTTTATGGCCTAGTAATATTCCATTATATATATGTACCATATCTTCTTTAAAAGTTGGAATTCTGTCTCTGAATAGATACTTTACTCTCTCAACCCAAATTCCTATTATTTCAACAGTTTGACCTTCTATAAGTATCAGTATATTAACACTGAATTACTATTATATTAATATTTTTAGTATCTGATTTCATAATTCAACAAATGAAATGATTCTCTTCTAAATTACTTTTATGTGTTTTTTTTTTCTATACACAGATTACTTTTTAACTTTCTTCATTGCAGGTTCTTCCTCTTTTTATCCCTGTAGCTTAATAGTTCTCATATTTTGATATATGAAAGAATCACAAAGCTTTAAAAAATGTACCACCTGAACTAGCCTACCATTCTGATTTAGTAGCTTTCACCCAGAAGCAGCAATTTTACAAGCATGATTTTCATGTGGATAGTTCATGGAACCACATTTGAATAAATTCCACATAAATCTTGCTCTTCTTCAAGGTTCTGTCTCATGTCCTTTCCTTTGGCAATATTATCCTCTCTATCTTAAAGATGTAATAGATTAAAAATCTAAATCTCAAACCTGTCCAAATATATTCACCAAACATGTTATTTAAAACATTGCAGAAATTAAGCCCTGGTTGGTGGCAAAGTGGATAAGGCACCGGACTGCCAACCCAAAGGTTACTGATTGGATTCCCAGCCAGGGCACATAACTAAGCTGCAAGCCAGGTCTCCATCCAGGTCTGTAGCTGGAGACACTTGAAAGGCAACTGTACATTGATGTCTCTCTTTGTCTCTGCCTCTCCCCCTCCTCTCTAAAAACAATAATAAAATCTTAAAAAAAAACAAACAAACCAAGCATTGCAGAAATTAGCATAATGTTAATACCACGGTTCATTTTGACAAAACTCCTTTGTGTACATATCTCCAGAAAAATGTTTACAGAGACCTAAATTTTCAAAAGTTAAGAGTGTTTCCCACAAAATAGATATAACTAATACAGCAATGTGGTTAAAAATTGCAAGCAACCAAACACTAAAAATCAATGTGGATATATCTAAATCAGGTGTAAACCTGCTTTGAACATTAAAATAAATTAACATTAGAAACAAATCTTAATTGATTCCCAGGTCTCTAGTTTTATTGAATGTTTTCATCATTGTCAGTATGTAAAACCTCACAGAGGAGAAAAAATGATGTCAAATCACAGTAGCCTTGTTTCAAAATGTCAATGGATCTGCCATTACTAGTTATGTGAATTTAGTAAGTTCCTTTAGCACTCCAATATTTCCTTTACCCGTTCTTGAAGAGGCGTTAAATTGTTTATGTTTTCAGCCTGTATATCTCTAATGTAAACCAGGGATCATTAACTACAGATGAACAGAGTTTGGGGGAGCTCAGTAAGGAAGCAAGTTACCTCACCAATTTGCCACTCATCCATGACCTTTATCTTTTGAGCCAAAGTGGTATGTCTTTGCCATTAACATCTGAAACTAACCTGGAGTCATTGTAATTCACATCGTCACATATTTCCACTCAACCTTCCTCCCCAAATTTAATGTTCTCCTTAATCTCATATGTACAAATTAAACCCATTAATATTTTTTTGGTATCTTGTGTTGTTTGGATTAAAATTTTTATTAATATATTCATGTTTAAACATTTTATATTTAAATTATTTATTTCATAACTTACTTTGTATCTAATATATGTATGGTTTGGGTAAAATGATATTATTATTTCCAAATAGCTAACTTCACATATGTATTGAAGCTTGCTAATTATACAAATAATTTCTTGATTGTTTTGTGCAAATTGCAAAAATTATCTGGGGATTATATTAGAATTAGTTAAATTTGTAAATTATTTTACAAGGAATTAATAAATTCATACAGCTTAGCCTTTTTTTTTTTTTTTTTTTTGGTTTGGCTACATAACATGATAATTTTTCAATTCAGTCTGATAGCATACCTTATGTAGTTAAGTGATGCAATCTATAGTATTGTGATAGCTAAGAACTCTAATGACATGGCACTTAGAACCAGGGGGATGGACAGGCTAAACAGATAATATGAGATGGCATGAGCCTCAGATCAGAGAAGAAAGACACTGACAAGTTTCATGGTAGTTAGCAAGATGGAAAAAAAAGAATCAGTATATATAAAGATACATGACCAGACCTAATCTCACCTCACTCCAATCCCACGTATTATGTCATTTAACTCTTAAGACTTCTACAGTTAAGAACTAGGAAATTAAAGACAAAAAGAAAATGTGGAAAATTTAAATTTATTCTGAATTGATGAGGTTGTATTCTTTTCTAATTCATAGGAAGGGGGCTTGGGATAGAAATGTTACCTTAACTTTGGAAGGCTACCTATTTCTTGTCTGGATCTCTAAGTGTTAATGTTTCTTTTGCATAAACACCAAAAAAAAAAAATCCAAACAAACCCAAAACAGAATTGTGCTTAAACATTCAGTCCAATTTCTTTTTACAGTGGATATACACTATTATATTAGTTTGAGGTATAAAATATAGTGATTAGACATTTATATGCCATACAAAGTGATAACCCTAAGCCAAGCACCAATATAATACCATATATTGCTATTAAAGTATTAGAGATAATATTCCCTGCACTGTACTTTACATTACAATGACTCTTTTTATAACTAACAATTTGTATTTTTTAATCCCGCTCACATTTTCATCTCTATCTCCCAACACACCTCTCGTCTGGCAATCATTGATGTGTTCTTTGTATCTTTGAGTTTGTTTCTGTTTTGTTTGTGTTTTACATTCCACATATAAGTGAAATTATAAGGCATTTGTTTTTCAATGTTTGACTTAGTTCACTTAGCATAATACCCTGTAGGTTCGTATGTGTTGTCACAAATGGCAAGATTTCATTTTTTTATGGCTGAGTAACAATTCACTGTATACTTGCAGTACTTCTTTACTCAATAGTCTATCACTGGACACTTAGGTTGCTTCCCAAGTATCTTGGCTATCACAATTAATACTTAAATGAACATAGGTGTGCATATATATTTTTAAAACTATTTTTTATTTTTTAAAACTTTATTTATTTTTAGAGATAGGGGAAGGGAGGGAGAAAGAGAAGGAAAGAAATATCATTGTGAGTTTGCCTTTTGTGAGCCCTCATCTGGGGACCTGGCCCACAACCCAGATATGTGCCCTGACTGGGAATCAAACTGATGACCCTTTGGTTTGCAGGCCCGCATTCAATCCACTAAACCACATTAGCCAGGGCTATCTTTTTAAATTAATGCTTTGAATTTCTTCAGATGAATGTCCAGAAGTGAAATTGTTAGGTACCTGGTAGTTCTATGTTTAATTTTAGAGTAACCTTCACATCCGCTGCACTAATTTATAATCCCACCAACACTAGTGCACAAATATTCCCTTTGCTCCACATCTTTGCCAGCACTTGTTTGTTAATTTACTAATGGTAGCCATTCTGGCAGGTGTGAAGTGATACCTCATTGTGGCTTTAATTTGCATATCCCTGATGATTAGTGTTTTTAAGCATCTTTTCATATGTGGTCCATTTTCTATTCAAGCCCTCTGCCCTTTTAAAAAATGTTTCTTTATTTGTTTGTTTGTGGCATCCTATGGGTTTCTTTTATATTTTGAATATTAACACTTTATCAGATCTATCACTGTGAATATTTCTCCATAGAGTAAGTTGTATTTTCATTTTAATATGGTTTTCCTTTGCTGTGCAAAAACCTTTTAGTTTAATGTAGTCCCATTTGTTTTATTTTCCTTTGTTACTTTTGCTCAAGTAGACATATCCAAAAAATATTGCTTAAAATACTGCCCATGTTTTCTTCTAGGAGTCTTGTGGTTTCAGGTCTTACACTTCAGTTTTTAATCCATTTTGAGTTTGTTTTTTGTACATGGTGAAAGAATGTGATCCAATTTCATTCTTTTCATGTATCTGTCCAGTTTTCCCAACACCTTTTATTGAAAAAGCTGTTTTTACTCCACTGTGTTTTTGCCATCTTTTCTTGACCATACAGATGTAAGTTTACTTCTAGGCTCTCTGTTCTGTTTCATTGATCCATACATTTATTTTGATGCAGTTGTTATGCTGTTTTGATTACTATGGCCTTGATATCTCTAAGTTTGTTCTTTTTCAATTTATTTTTTAATTTTTTTTAGGGTCTTGTGATTCCATGTAAATTCTAGAATTATTCATTTTAGTTCTATAAAAATAGTATTTTCATAGGGTTTGCATTGAACTTGTAGATGACTTTGGATCAGATAGCCGTTTAAATAATCTAATCCTTGCAATCCCTGAGCACAGTGCAACTTTTTCATTTATTTGTCTTCTTTAATTTCTTTTAATGTCTTATAGTTTTGCCAGTACAAGTCTTTTACCTCCTCACTGTTAGTTTCTCCTTCTGATAGCTAATTACTGGTATATAGAAATGCAAGTGGGTTGTGTGGAATGGGGTCTGAGGTAATCACCAGGGTGGGATGAACAATGTTAGCCAATTTAATAGAGAGCACAAATTTGGTGGCTGCCTGCACTGTTTCTGCAAGTTGGGAGGAGAGCTCAACAAAGGAACAATGGCATCTGTCACCACTTTTGTCTTCAGAAAGAATTGTTCCAATCTCTGCTTCTTTGAGTCTTTGCCCTGAAGTTAGGTCATTTTATTCCTCCCCATAGATCTTTGGCACTTTCTGAGCTTGTGTCCTTGCACTGGAGCTTGGAATGAATGAGATTGTGTGCTGGCTCTTCAAGAGCAGTTTCTCTAGATCTCCCTAAGCCCCTTGTCTCTCTGGAACACAATGCTTCCTGGTTTTCACAACCAGATGTTAAGGGGACTAATGCCTGGACTGGAGAACTGGGTATGAGGCTAAAACCCCTCGCTCCTCAAGAGGACTTTTCTGGAGCCTAGATATCCCTCCCATTTCTTACGTATCACATCATGGGTGTGAGACCTACTTGGTCTGCCTGTTTTCCCCTTCTACCAAACCTCAACATGGCTTCTTAATCATTCCTTATAAGGAATTTTATTCAGGTGGTTCTTATGATGGTTGTTCTATAATTTTGTTGTAACTTTGACCTGGTGATGGATAAAGGTAATCTCAGAGTTTACCTATTATACCATTTTGAGCCAAAGTCTCAGTTTAATTTTTAATAGCATTTTGATTTTACCAGTTTGGAGACTATCTTGGAAGTTATAAATATTAAAACTTTTATTTATTTTTTTACTCAGACACATAGCTATTCCTGGCAAATCACCCATATAAACTTCAACATAAAGTCTCAAAAAGACTTCTCCACCACTCTCTTTTATCAATGAAAGCTTATTATTTTAATTATATATTTAGAAAGTGACTTTTTCATATGGTCAATAATTTTCAAGGCTTTGAACCTCAGAGCATGGGTTTTAACTTAATTAGTTCATACATTTGTTCACCTCGCTGGTTCAAGGTCCCTGCTCTATTTCAGAAATTACATGTCCTTATCTGTGAAAACAGAAAGATTAACTTACACATATTAAACAGAGTTACTCATGGTTGAAAGTGATAACAAAATGTAAGCATAGAATTTTAATTTTTTGTGTGTTTGTGTGTGTGTGTGTGTGTGGGTGTGTGTGTTTAGCCTTCTTTCTATTAGCTATTCCTGTAAGGAGAGGAGGCTTCTAGATATCTAGGACATTTTCTTTTTCTTTTTTAGCATTCACCCTCCCATAAAATCTATCTAAAATATTGGAACTAATTCTTTCCTTTTTCTTCCTTGGTTGGAACTTTTTATTATTTTAGAGCTGAAATGAGAGGTGTCTCTTATTATTTAATTCATTAAGTAGTCATCTTCTTGATCACCAAGTCAACTGAAAATCTTTAAGAACCCTATAACCTTCCCCATGCCAGTTTCTGTTTTTTCTTACAAATACAGAAGAGTTTTCTTCTCCTCTCAGGCTTTTTGATTTGCTTCTGCATGTCCCTTGATGATCCCTAAAGGCTAGAAACAGTGTCAATAGGACTTTGCATTTTTACTGAATTCTCTATAATAAAATTAAGGGGAAAGAGTACAAATCTAAGCTGCTATTTCCTACCATTGCACTATCTCTTGCAACAAAAAAGAAGCCAAAAGAATGGGGGAATACCAAGGATCTATCATTGCCCTGACATTCATATAAACTTCTCTGCAGCTCCTAAGAGTCCACTGAAGGGGCAACCACACTGTTTCCCAGGGTAGGGGGAGAATTAGGAAGTGATAAAAGATAAAGGAAGTGATAGAAGGAGTAGTTTTAGATTCTCATAGCTTCCATTTGTTCCCATGCTTTATTTTACTTTGAATGCACTGCCTTGTAGCTCCAACAACTCAGTTCCATAAAGTCTAATGAGGTCCTGAATCTGTGAACACTTATCTTTTTAAAAATTATATTGATTAAGGTGACAATAGTTAATAAGAATATATAGGTGTCAAGTGTACATTTCTATGATACAGCATTTGTATAAATATACATTGTGTTGTGTACCCACCACCCAAAGTGAAATCTCAGTCACCATATATTTGACCCCTTTTACCCTTTACTGGCTCCCCTCACCCCAACTCCTTTTCCTCTGGGAACCACCATACTATTGACCATGTCTATGAGTTTTTTATTTGTTTTCTTGCTTTGTAACCCTCTAATCTTCTATCCTCACCAGGTTGTTTAGGTACATATCAAAGTCAGGAGTAGATAGGTTCCTTCTCTAAATGAAGACTAATTTCAGAGGAATAAATTATAGGATAAAATATACTCAGAGGTAAGACAAAATATTTTTCCACCACTATTTATTTTTTAAAGCACTATTCCATGATTTTCAAAAACTACCACATTGGCTTTATCTCTCCTTTTACGCAACATACTCTCAAATCTCTGCTAACTGGGTCCTCCACATTTTATGAGGAAGTAGAGCAAGGGTTTTGCCTACTAATCGATTACTTTCTCAAAAGGAAGAGATGTTCTAGATATTTTATAACCTGCCCCAGGAAGCATTAATTATAAATTCATTACCTAGTTAAAACAGGTTTAATGGTCAGGTTCTTCTCTGCCCTTCAGTTGGAGCAGGAAAAGCAAGCTGATGGGATTTTTAAATCAAGATTTCTCACTGGAAATTTCCAAGCACCACATTTACTGTAATTACATGAAATTTATCTTTCTGAAAAGTATATACATATCTTGACATTACTTTCTGGGGAAAAATAGCTGACAGTCAAATTTTGTTCTATCCATCTATTTTATTCCCTTTTCCTAAAAAAGATAACATAAAACATGAGTATGAGTGTTTAAAAATTACAGGCCTATACATCAATTCACCAATTTCTCCTGGAGCTCAGGGTTTGAAGGAAGGTCTACCAATTAAAAAAAAAAAAAAAAAAAAAAAAGTGATAGAAAGAGATCTGAAGAGATATGTTGTCTCATGCATACTTTCAGAGAAAAAAAAAAATTTTAAATCCTCAAGTCATCCAATAAATTAGGTAGACACTTCATCCCCTCTCTATTTTATGTACATTGCTTTTAAATCCCAGCTGGGAGTCTACTACCTTGCTCTATTTTTTTTCCCCTTTGGAGGGGGAATCAGATAGAATGATGCTCTTTTCCCCTATTTTCAGCTTCATATTCCCTTCCCCCATTTCTTTATTTAACCCCTGCTTCTTTCCAAAGTTTTTTTTTTTTTTTTTTCAAGTTTGAATTGATTGAAAAATGCGTCTTTAAAACATTTTGAATAGAAATTGGGATGCAAGAGATAAAATACACTGGGATATTTTTTAAACAGGTTATGAAACCATTTTTCTTAGTAAGTTAGTGTACATGTTTATATTATTAAATTTACTTTGTTTTTACTTTTGTAATATTAAGCAGGAGAAAATGACCAACTTTAATACATAGGAATATATATGTATGAGAGCCCCACATACATAAGATGTTGAGATAGAAAAGTGTCATGAGAAAAATAAGACACTACACTCAAAGGTGGGTGAATGGCCAAAGGGCCCAGCCTTAGGGGACCCCTACCCTTTTATTTCAGGTGTCTGAATAAACAAGTTACATAAATGTTCTATGCCATTGTTCTGAGAAACAAATCATACAATCTACTTCATGATTAATCAAAATAAGAAGGTTCTGCGTTAGAGATCTTTGGCAGTACGCCACTATACAAACTTCCTCCCTGTTCCAAGGACAACAGGGACACATTGACATAGGGTTCATGCCAAGGACAAGCACCTGAGGCATGCAGTGTGCTGAGGCGACAGCAGGCACTTTCCCACAGAAAGGAACATGTAGGGTATTCTGAGCAAGAGATGAGGTTTCCTTGAGGGCTTCAAAGGTCATTGCAGGATGATAAGAAGAACAGAGGTTTTGTAAATAAAAGTTCTCCCTGCCATAGGGGTAACTCCAAAGTTATCACTGATCATTTTCTATTATGGGCAAGGCCTCTAATTCAAGTTCTAGGTAGTTAAAAGGAGGGGCAGAAGTTTCTTATTCTATATTTGCTTCCTTGTCATATCCTGATTTTTTCCTTTTGTGACTTGTTAAATCAGTAACATTTTAGAATGTAGTATGTATATTCTCCCCAAGTGGTTTGAGACTTAAACATAGTATTTTTAGCATCCTGGTCTTAGAGTGTCCTGAATCTCCCTACAGCTCTGGCAAGCCCTTCTATGTTTGTCTGGGTTCAGGAGTCTTTCAATGACCCAGCTTCTGAATTTTTCAGAAAGATAATTTTTCTGTCAACTGTTGGTGAAGTGGTGTATTGGCTGCGGTGGAGGAATGTCTGGGACGCCTTACTCCACCATCTTGCTCTCCTAGAATGTTTTAAGCTCTTTTCAAATTTATGTTCTTAAAGATTTAATTATGTTTTAAATTCAACTCCAGACAAGTATAACTGTAGATTCACTTTCGCTATTATATAAAATTTCATTGTATCACCAAACAGTAATATTTATCTGTTCTAGTGTATACAAATAGTAGTTATTCTATTGTGTGTGTGTGTGTGTGTGTGTGTGTGTATGTGTTTTCTATTACTAATGGTGCTGTTGTATACATGGAGAAGAAGAGACTTTCCAGGAGAGTGCATTTTAACCACAGCTATAAATTCTAGTTACATGGGAAGCTTTTTAAAAATCTGTTTCTTGAGAATATATTCTAGCACAATTAGAACAGTAACTCTGATGGTATCTTACAAAATATCTCCTTACAATCTTATCTGCTAGTGGTGCTAAAAACCACTGCCCTGGCTCATTAAAATCTGGGAATAAAGAGTCTCAGTAATGAAGTGTGCATTTTTACTTTACTATATAATGTTGCATTATTTTCTATACTGGTTGTATAAGTTTACAATCTGACCAAAGTATCTAAGATTCCTGATTCTCTACATCCTCATCAAAATTATTACTGTCATTGTTGTTATTATTGTCATTCTGATGAAAGTCAAATGGTCAAATGGTTTTAACTTTCATTTCCTTGTTTACTAATGAAATTGTCCACATACTCATGTGATTCAGCCACTGTAAAGTGATACATTTTTATGCCTTTTGTTTTTTTGTTTTTTGTTTTTTTTTTTTTTTTTTTTTTTTTTTTTTTTTTTTTTTTTTTTTTTTTTTTTTTTTTTTTTTTTTTTGGTTTTCCTGTCCTTTTGGGGTTTATTTGAAGGAGTTTTGGAAATTTGGCAGAAGTGCAATATCTAAACCTGATTCATAAAAACTTCTCCATTGGGAGTTGAATCCATCCTCTTCTGCTAGCCAGATGAGTAAGATCCAAGTATGGAATTCTGAGGTTATAGAACAGGATTTTTCACCCTCAGCTATCAACATTTGAGACAGTGTGTTTCTTTGTCATGAGAGCTGTCCTGTGTATCAGAGAATGCTTAGTAGCATCCCTTGCCTCTATACATAGATGCCAATAACATGCAGCTGAGACAATAAAAATGTCTCCAGATATTACCAAAACTGTAATGGGGGCAAATTTTGTCCTAGTTGAGAAGCATGCCCAAGCGAATGGTGGAGTTGCAAGATTAAGACATCTGTATCCTTGAATTACTACCTGCAGAAAGGAGTTTACCCATTAAGAACCCAGGAGATTTTGCTAGTTATCTGTTACCTTATCTAATGCAATTTCATTATTCAAATTTTCTTTAAAATTCCTACTTTTGTTTGCTTACTTTATTAATGAAAAAAATGTGCTCAAATCACTTACTTGGACTATTCCATTTAACTCATCAGTTTTGTACCTTTTTGCTTTACATAGATTAAAGTTAGGTGAAAATAAGTTGAGGATATTATACCAATGAATTTGACTCAGACATTGTATAGTAGTAACCTGTGTGTGTGGGCATATGTATGTGCCTGGCAAGACTTTTACTTTGTTTATGTTCTGTCTCATAATACAGTCACATTTTTCTTTTGGTTGGTATTTTCCTGCCACACTTTTTCTTTCCTTTTGCTTTTATTTAAATTTTTTTTAAAGATTTTATTTTATTATTTTTAGAAAGAGGGGAAGGGAGAGAGGCAGAGAGGGAGAGAGACATCAATGTATGGTTGCGTTTCACCTGCTTCCAGCCACAGACCTGACTGGAGACCTGGCTTGCAACCTGGTTATGTGCCCTGGCTGGGGAATCGAACCCGCGACCTTTGGGTTCACAAGGCCGGCGCCTTATCCACTGTTATTTAAATTTTTTTTTAAATTTATTTTATTGTTGTTGTATTACATTCATCCCATTTCCCCCCTTGCTCTCTCCTACTCCACCCTCCCTATCTCCCCTCCAGTCAATTTCACATGTTAATGTCCATGGGTCATCCATGCTAGTTCCTTAACTAAACTGCTCCCCTTTTTTTGCCTCCTTTTCCCCCTCTCCCTCTCCCCCTCCCCTCTGCACACTGAAGGTCTGTTCCTTGTATTCATGTCTCTGGTTCTGTTTTGCTTATTTGTTTTGTTCATTAGTGTCCTATAATGGCTGAGATCATATATTTGTCTTTCACTAATTGGCTTATTTCACTAAGCACAATACTCTCCAGCTCCATCCATGTTGTTTCAGAAGTGAGGAGCTTCTTCTTTCTTTCTGCTATGTAGTATTCCATTGTATAAATGTACCACAGTTCTTTGATCCATTTATACACTCATGGGCACTTAGGCTGTTTCCAGCACTTGGCTATTGTAAATCATGCTGCTGTGAACACAAGGGTACATGTGTTCTTCTGAATTGGTGTTTCAGGGTTTTTCAGGTATAATCCTAGTAGTAGAATTGCTGGATCAAAAGGCAGTTCCATTTTCAGTTTTTTGAGGGAATCCCACACTGTTCTCAATAGCGGCTGCACCTGTCTTGCATTCCCACCAACAGTGCACTAGAATTGTCCTTTCTCCACATCCTTGCCAGCACTTGTTATTTGTTGATTTGTTGATGAATGCCTTTTTGATAGATGTGAGGTAGTATCTTATTATGGTTTTAATTTGCATCTCTCTCATGGCTGGTATTGTTGAGCATTCTTTCATATCCCTTTGTATGTCCTCCTCAGAGAGGTGTCTGTTTAGATCCATTGCCCATTTTTTAATTGGGTTGTCTGTTTTCCTGGTGTTGAGTCACATAAATTCTTTACATATTTTGGAGGTCAAACTCTTGTCTGAGGTTTCATCAGCAAATATGTTTTCCCATACAGTTGTTTCCCTTTTAACTTTGCTGGTATTTTCTTTAGCTGAACAGAAACTTTTCAGTTTGATATAGTCCCATTTGTTTATTTGTGCATTTATTTCCTTTGCCCTTGGAGAAATATCAGTGAAAATATTTCTGCATGGGATATCTGAAATTTTACTTCCTATGTTTTCCTCTATGACTTGTATAGTGTCACGGCTTATGTTTAAGTCCTTTATCTATCTAGAGTTTATTCTGATATATGGTGTAAGTTGGTGGTCTAGCTTTATTTTTTTGCATGTCCCTGTCCAGTTCTCCCAACACCACTTGTTGAAGAGGCTATTTTTATTCCATTTTATGTTCCTTCCCTCTTTATCAAATATTAATTGACCATAGAGTCCTGGGTTTATTTCTGGGTTCTCTATTCTGTTCCATATAAATTTTTGAAATATTTTTCTATATCTGTGAAATATATCATTGGTATTTTAATTGGGATTGCATTGAACCTATAAATAGCTTTGGGTAGTATGGATATATTAATGATGTTAATTCTTCCCATCCATGAACATAGTATATGCTTCCATTTATTTGTATCTTCCTTAAACACTAATATTTAAAGTGAAAGGAAAACAAGCAGATGAAGGTATGTAACAGTTGAGAAATCAGTAAAGCACTCTCAACTGTTATATACCTTCATCTGCTTGTTTTCCTTTCACTTTAAATATTAGTGTTTTATGTTTTGTGAATTTGATGTTTGAGTTATCAAAATGTTTTTCAAAAATTTTCTTGCTTTTTGGACACCTGTCTGGCATAATGTTTCTTTCTCTTGATTTATATCCTTTTGAAAATCAGTTAATAGTTTCATTGTATCTTCATTCCTGAGATACTTTCTCTGACTATATAGAAATAAGAATTTTTTTTCCTCCAGTACTTTGAGAAAACATTCTGTTGTTTTTTGGCATCCATTGTTGCTATTTGGAATGATCGTATTACTCTTTTTATTAGGAAAAAAGCTATCTTCACTTTCTAACTACGTTAACCATTTACTTTTACATTTTGGTATTAAGTATATTCACTATAGAGTATATATGTCAGCTTCCTTTAATTCATCTTTCTTGAGAACTATTTAGCTTATCTAATTGAAAATTGTTCATTTGTGAATTTGAAGATATGCTCAATAATTGTTTTCCTTACTACATCCCCATTCTTCCTATTATTTCATATTAAATTCAAATTTGACATATGTAAGAACTTTTGCTTTCCTTTGTGTGTTTGAACTCTTTCTTAAAGTTTTCATGTTTTTGTCATTTTGTTTTATTATGAATAATTATTAGACATTCTCATATTAGTTTCTATTCCCTTTCTTCATCTCTGTCTATTCAAATCATCTATTAGTTCTTAATTTAAATTATGTATTTACAAATTTTAATTGGAGTTATTTAGGAGATCCAGGATGGTGTAGGACTAAAATCCAAGGTAATGGAGAGATACCTTATAACCACAGACAGAACAGAAGAGACTCTTTCATCACAACATAAAACTGGTAGGAAATGCAGAGGTGTGAAAGGGCTGGCTGGGCTCCCACAGGAAGCAGATAAAGGGACAGAGAAACATCATAGCAGTTGGAGGTTCCCCTTGAGAAAGGTGGGGTCTAAGCCCCTTCCCAACCTACAACAATAGAGCCGAAAGTAAAACAGTATCCAGATGTGAAAAGCAAAAAGCTGTGAGGTTTTTGCTGGCCTGAGAGAGATGTCTAGACACTAAGAGAATTGTTAAATGGCTCATGCATGAAAACACATTGGTACTCACTTACCCTGGGATCCAGAAGAGGCAGGGCATTGTGGACTAGAGCTGCTGAGGGAGAGTTTGGAATGATGGCTTTAAGGAGAAAACTGAGGGAGCAACCAAGGGGGTCCTAGTGCTGACTCATCCCCAACCAGAGGTACACCATTCCCTTCCAAGTTGACGCCCCTCCAAGAGTCATCTTGCCCCCAGGAAATAATTTATCCCACCCAGTGGTCCTTAAGTGTGATGGCTAATTACAGATTGATTAGATTAACACCAGAAGGAGACAATGACAATAGATCCTTGGTAATCTCAAACAGTCTGCTTAGGCCCAGACTGGGACACCATCTAATATTACCATGGGAGGATATAGGAAGTAAAGAAAAGACACCTCTAAACAGTATACAAAATGTGGTAGGAGAAGTGACTCTCAATCAGCTTGTCAAAAGAAAGGACCCACCAAAGAACAATACAACAATACAACAACCAAAACCCAATTACAACCAGACAACCCAAATAAATGGCATAAAAGGTATCCCAAGAGCATCAAGTTCAAGAAATCAAGGAGACTATACCACTGAATTCCACAGGACTCCTACCACACAGACAGTCACACCATGAGGAGAGGAATTCAAAGCAGCTCAATCTAAGAAATAGAAACAAGAAAGGTCATCAAAAATGGGAAAAAGAAGAAACAAACCCCCCTCATCAAAAATAAAAGAGGGATTCCCCAGAAAGAGTGCTAAATCAAATAGAGGAAAGAAAACTATGAGACATGGAATTCAAAATAATCCTTATAAAGAAGCTCAATGAGCTCACTGAGCTCAAAGAAAACAGGAAGAACTCCAGGAGAACTACAAAGAACTCCAGGGAAGCTACAAGGAACTTACTGAAAACTACACTAGCATTAAAAAGGACATAGAAACTATTCACACAGGTGAATTTTATCAAACATTTAGGTAAGACCTAACTCCAATTCTTTTCAACCTATTCCAAAATATCCAAGAAGAGGGAAGACTCCAAAATTCTTTCTATGAGACCAGTATTATTCTAAACCTAAAACCAGGTCAAGACACAACACAGAAAGAAAACTACAGGCTAATATCTCTGATGAACATAGATGCTACGATCCTTAACAAAATATTGGCAAACCACATCTAGCAATATATTGTAAAGATCATATACCATGATCAAGTAGGATTCAACCCAGGGATGTAGGGATGGTGTAATATTCACAAATCAATAAACATAATACACCCCATAAACAGAATGAAAGACACAAACCATATGATCATATCAATAGATGCTGAAATGGCACTTGATAAAATAACACCCATTTATGATAAAAATATTCAGCAAAGTGGGAATAGAGGGAGCATACCTCAACATAATAAAGACCATATACAAGAAACCTGCAGCCAACATCATACTCAATGGGCAAAAACTGAAAGTCTTTCCCTTAAGAGCAAGAACAAGACAAGGGTGTCCACTCTCTCCACTTACATTTAACATAGTTTTGGAAATTCTAGCCAGAGTGATCAGACTAGAAAAAAAAAAAAAAAAAATCAAAGGCATCCAAATTAGAAGGGAGCAAGTAAATCTGTCATTATTTGCAGATGAAATGATAGTGTAAATAGAAAACCCTACAGATTTCATTAACAAACTACTTCTAATAAGTGAATTTGGCAAAATAGCAGGATACAAAGTGAATTCTCAGGAACTGAAGTCAGCTTTGTACACCAATAATGAAATAGCAGAGATTGAAACTGGAAAAAATCCTATTAACCATAGCAACAAGAAAAATAAAATACATAGGAATAAATTTAACCAAGGAGGTAAAAGACCTGTACTCAGAAAACTACAGAACACTGAAGAAAAAAGTTAAGGAAGGGAAAAATAAATGGAAGCATATACTATGTTCATGGATGGGAAGAATTATCATCATCAAAATGTCCATACTACCTAAAGCAATTTATATTCAATGCAATACCTATTAAAATATCAATGATATGTTTCACAGATTTAGAACAAATATTTGAAAAATTTATATGGAACCAAAAATGACCCAAAGAGCTTCAGCAATCTTCAGAAAGAAGAACAGAGTAAGAAGAATCGCAATGCCCGACATCAAACTATGTTCAAATTCACTTGTAATCAAAACAATATGATACTGGCATAAGAACATTCACATAGATCAATGGAGCAGAAAACAGAGCACAGAAATAAACCCAGGTTCTATGATCAATTAATATTTGACAAGGGGGGCAGGTGCATAAAATTAAGTAAATGTAGCCTCTTCAACAAATGGTTTTGGGAGAACTGGACAGAGACATGCAAGAAATAGAAAATGGAACTAGACCACCAACTTACACCATACACTAGAATAAACTCAAGATAGATAAAAGATTTGAACATAAGCCATGATACCATAAAAGTCTTAGAGGAAAATATAGGCAGTAAAATTTCAGATATTCCACATGGCAATATTGAAAAAGCTGTATCTCCTAGGATAAGGGAAATAAAAGAAGAATAAACAAATGGACTACATCAATCTAAAAAGTTTCTGCTCAGCTAAAGAAAACATCAGTAAATAAAAAGGGAACCCATAGTTTGGCAAAACATTTGCGAGTAATACTTCAGACAAGGATTTGCTCTCCAAAATATATAATTGGTACGATTCAACACCAGAAAGACAGAAAATCTAATTTAAAAATGGACAAAGGACCTGAAGAGACAATTCTCCAAGGAGGGCATATGGAGGGCTCATAGGCCTATGAAAGGATCCTTAACATCACTAGCCATCAGAGAGATGCAAATTAAAACCGCAATGAAATACCACCTCACACCTGTCAGAATGGCCATCATCAACAAATCAAAAAACAAGTGCTAGCAAGGATGTTGAGTATTTGAGAAAAAGGAACCTTAGTACACTTTGGGTGGGAATGCAGACTGGTGCAGCCACTATGGAAAACAGTGTGGAGTTTCCTGAAAGAAAACTGAAAATGGAACTGCCTTTTGACCCAGTGATTCCACTGCTAGGATTATACTTGAAGAATGCTGAAAGACCAATTCAAAATATCTTATGCAATCCTATGTTCATAGCAGCATTACTTATAATAACCAAGTGCTGGAAACAACCTCAGTGCTCATCAGTAAATGGGTAGATTAAAAAAATGGTAGTACATCTATATAATGGAATACTACACAGCAGAAAATCAAAAGGAACTCCTACCATTTTCGATAGCCTGGATGGAACTGGAGAGTATCATGCATAGTGAAATAAATCAGGCAGTGAAAGACAAATACCATATGATCTCACCCAATATAGGAGACTAATGAACAAAACAAACAAATAAGCAAAATAGAACCAGAGGCATAGAAATAAGGAGTAGACTGCCAGTGACCCAAGAGATGGGGCAACGTGGAGAAGGAGGGAAAAAGGGGAAGGGTTTAGTCAAGGAACTAGCGCATAAATCACCCATGGACATGGACAACTAAGTGGGTCTTGACAGTGGGAGAGGCAATAGGATGTACTGGACAGGGGAAAGCAATGGGAACAAAAAAATGGGACAATTGAAATAGAACAAAAATAAAGTTATTCAGTTTTTTCAACCTTTCTAGTCCATGATGACAAGTATGTTGCCTATGCGTCATATATACTGTACACTTTTGTATTTTCAACATTTCTTATTCTTATATTATTTTTAATAGTGTCATATACTATAATTCTAACATTTTAAAATTTACTGTCATTCTGTATCATTTGTCATCTTAAGAATGTTTATAATTTGTCATTGTTAGCTCATATTCCTTGGACCTTTACAAATAAGAATAATTTGAATTCTGAGTTTAATATTTTTACCCAAAGGAAATATTTCATATTTCTTTTATGTTTCCCTCATGTGCTTCCTCACTGGAATATTTAAAACTAAATTTTGTGCTTGGTTTTCTCTTTCTCATCCTGGGACTGTAGTTTGTGGTTACATATTCTTAGAGAATCTCTCTCTCTCTCTCTCTCTTTCTTTCTCTCTCTCTCTCTCTCCGCCCCCCCTCTTTCTCTTCCTTTTCCTTCCTCCTTTCCTCTCTTTATCATTTTTTTATCTTTCCATGCATAGCCAAAATGAGGTAATTAAGATGTCTCCATCATCTCTCTGTGACACTGGGACGTATAAGAATTTTCCTTCACAAAGACATAAAAGAAAACATTAACAAGGCAGCAAAGCAATAAACGATTACCACCACATTAGGCAGAGTCCATGTAAAACAATTAAAAGCAGGAATGAATGAGATGAATATAACACATGGGGTTATATTTTTAATTCACCTACTGAATATAGGGATTTTCAGGGACCTTAAATTCCACAAGGTTTTCCATTTTTCTCCCTTTAACTTAAGTTGTTACCTGGCTTTCACACCTATATCTTGCATAGGATCAATTAATGTACAACCTTTAGGTCAGCAGGCATAGTTAGAAGCTACTAACTAGATGAATACTACCATTGTAATTCTTAAATTTTTATTTTCCCATATTTTATCCATTAATTCAAGGACACATGTGTTTCTATTCTTAGAGTTTTCAGGTCAAAATAAAAAACAGAATAAAGGAAACCTTCCTCCTCCCTCAGGATTTTTGAAAGTTATACTTTTTTAAAGACTCTGCTCACTGTTCTTCAAGGAAAAGGTGAAGCCAGTGCTTCTCAAAGCAACTTGAAAAAGCAATGTGTCCCCAGATTGAGCTAAAAATAAATATAGCTAGGTTACTCAGGAGATTGTGCTTTTATCCCTGACAGCATCTCAGGAGACCAAAAGGTGCCTTTAGTGATCCTGTTTCCTTTGCAGTGAGGTTTACAATCTTGCTGAGAATTCTCATGCCCTAATATGGTGCAGTGTTTCTAGGACTGATATCCATGAGAACCTAGGGAAGGGGAGACACCACAATAACTGTTGTATGTTTTATTTTTATCGTTAGAAAAAAAAGCTGAGGAAAAGTGTTGGGAAAGTGAAAAGGGTGGAAAGATTTGCAATTTTTGGATTTTAAATGATTTATGTAACAAAAATGCTGCCTATTTCTGCACATCTCATTCATTCCTGCTTTTAATTGTTTTATGTGGACTCTACCTAATGTGGTAATCGTTTATTACTTTGCTGCCTTGTTAATGTTTTCTTTTATGTCTTTGTGAAGGAAAGTTCTTATATGTCCCAGTGTCACTCACATATACGTATATATATTTGTAGTTATTGTTTTGCCCATGTCTATATTCCATATGCTAATTTCATTTAAAGATTTTTATAGAAATTACATTTTGTTCTATGTAAAGCTATTGTTTACAATAGTTATACACACACACATGGTCTGTGAAGGCTTTTGCACAGAAAAAAAATGTTTTAAGCTTGATTTTTTTCATTGTAGATATACTACTATTCCTTAAAGATAACCCTAGGTTTTTAGATAGTAGACAGATCCATAGATAGTTGTAGCAAATGCATTACATCAATCACTAATAGCTTCGGGCTATGGATTACTTCCTTTATTTTTATTATCTCTGAATTTTCCTTCTTACCTGAAATATACCACAGAGTTTTAAAACTGATTCAGCCCTGTTGTAATGTACTTCCACAATTTAATGCAGCCTGGGTGGCTGTGTGAATAGTAAAGAGAGATAAATTCTAGTCCAAAATTATAATTTCCTGGGTATATTTTTATTTTCATCTGTAAAGTGAGGCATGTTAATCTTCTATTTATTTCACATGGTAATTAAAAACTCAAATTACATAACAAATGTGAATATACCTTAAACTGAGACCTAAATATAAGGTATTATCATTATTCCCTTGTCCTTTCTTTAGATAATTCAAGTCAGTTTTTGCAGAGAGAATTATATAAATTTATTGTACTATTTCATAAGCTATTCAGAGGTTTTGGTTATATTTTATTTTTGGTTTCCAAAGTTTCTCACAGAACTTTCTGTAGGAAACTAATGATGACACCTTTTAACAGCTTTGAATTCCCTTGCATATTATTGCTATAATATTTTCTAAGATCTACTAAAACTTAGCATGACTATTCCTCAGTGTTGAAGTAACTGGATTCTATAGTAATGAGCTTGCCAGACTGCTCTTTTATAGGCTAATGATTTTCTGACATGCACATCTTCAATTGATTTGTGATATGATTTCTTGATTTATTACTGAACAACAACAAAGAGCAGAAAAATCTGTTATTTCTCAGAAAAATTTCTAAGTCTCATGAAATGTTTAAAAGGTTAAAGGTTTACTAATTTCCTTGCTCTTTTCCTTTAACCTCCTTAATGCTTTGCATGCCATTTAAAATCAGTGCTTTATTAAAATTTCAAGTATATTTTAATCTTTTAAAAACTCATTCTTATTTTTCTTTGTTGCTTAACCTTAACTTGTCCATTTTGACTCATAAATCAAATATTGGAGTCAATAAAATGTCCTATTAGTATAATGCAATTTAAGATATGATTCAATTTTCTCTTCTGAAAAATAGATAATCTACTTTTATTAATGTATTGGCACATATACAACTTACAGATATGAGATTATAAATCTCAAAGTTATGTTTGTTAACATCTTGAAAAACAATATTATTAAGAAATATTTTTCATAAAAGTGCTGGCTGGTGGCACAGTGACTAAGGCACCAGCCTGCAAACCCAAAGGTTGCTGGTTTGATTCCCAGCCAGGGCACATAACCAGGTTGTAAGCCAGGTCTCCAGCCAGGTCCATAGCTGAAGGCAGGTGAATGGCAACCATACATTGATGTCTCTCTCCCTCTCTGCCTCTCTCCCTTCCCCTCTCTCTGAAAAATAAAAGATAAAATCTTTTTTTAAAAATTAAAAAAAAAAAACAAAACATTTGTCATAAGATTCCAGAGATTTTGGCAAATAAATTGTTTTCTCATGGAATAGTTTTTCCAAGGTAGTCATGCAACTTCTGATAATAATTTGCATTATCTTTGGAAACTTCATAAACTTTTCTTGATTGTGATATTTAAGTTATTGACACAAAATAATAATTAAAGTTTATGATTATAAATAACATTTAATTTTGTAAATATCAGATAATATCTCTGCCTTTTCCCCTACAAGGTCAAAGATGTTTTAACTGAACTTCAGGTATGTCATGTGTGTGCCAAATATCCTTCCAAGAAAGCTGCCATTTGCACAAAAGGCATTTCTAATATATATCTTTATTTTTAAAAATTGTCTTATTTTTATGTTTTTGTGTACTCAATGTGTTTCTCAAGTATGTACTATAAATGTATTGTAATTAAAAGTGAAGTGATATACCTAATATGTATATTGAACACTTACTTTGTGTTAGGTACCTTTCATACACTATCGTAAGCTTTCTCCAAATTAAATATCAAAACAAGGTATTTTTCTTATTTTGTTTTATTTTTTTAACAGAAGAAAAACTGAAGATCAATGGATGTTATTAAGTATTTCTTAAGGGATAAATCGCTAGTAGGCTGCAGAGCTAGGATTCAAGGTTCAATCTAGTACTTCTGACACTTGTGAGCCCAACACCAGCTTAGAAACAGGATATTATTCACTAGGTCTTCATTTATAATAGATGGAAAAGAGATCCTTTAAAACACATGGCATTCTCTAACCAGAAATGTAGATTGATCTCTTTGATTCCCCAATTAGGAATGCATTTGGTTGCCAATAAGAGAGAATACATATGTGCATCACCAACCAACACAGATGAAGGTTATTTGTAAAACAACAAAAGGTTCAAATATGTGACTAGTATAGATATTCAATAATGTCATTGGGAATCAGGGCTTTTGTTACATTTTTGCTTAGATATTTTTCTTAAATATTTCTCTTTTTATTTTGTGTTCATTCTTGTAACCTCAGGGTCACAATATGCCAACTGTACCTCCAGGCATCATACTACGTGTCTTCTACAAGCCAGTGGCAAAAGATAAAAAAAGAGATGCCACTAGTTGGCATCTTCTTACATCTTACTGGCCTGAAAAGCACCACATGGCTATTTCTAGGAACATGGAAGCTAGGAAGTGAAGATTTAACATTTCTATGACAGAGGGAAAATAAGGTTGAAAATGGAAACTTGAACAGCTAACCTACAATATCTGTTATACACATACTATCCTGTCCATCTTACTTTTTAGAACTGACCCAAACATGTTTTCATTTGTTCATTCATTTATTCTGTCAGTCATTCAAGAATTATTTATTTGATATTGATAGCTAGGCAGCAAGAATATACTGTAAATAAACGGAGGGGAGCAAAAAGGGGATGGATGTAATGCAACAACAATAATTTATTTATTATTATTAAATAATATTTATTTAAATTAAATATTATTTATTAAAAATAAATAAATAAATAAAATAAACAAGAAAACATGTATTAAAAACATGAAAATCGCCCTGATAGATGTGACAATGGTTGGGCAGTGTCCTGCGTACCAAAGGTATCCAGGTAGATTCCTGGTCAGGGCACATGCCTGGGCTGTGAGCTGTGTCTCTGTGCAAAAGGCAATTGATTGATGTTTCCCTTTTCATCTTCCTCCCTTAACCTCTCTCTAAAAATAAATAAATAGAATCTTTTTAAATTTAATTTTATTGTTGTTATATTACGTTCATCTCATTTTTTGCCCTTTGCTCTCCCCTTCCCTACCCTCCTCATCCCCACCCCCTGGGCAATCCCACATGTTGCCCATGTCCATGGGTCAAGAAAGGGAACCGTTTGTCAAGGAACTAGCATGGATGACCAATAAAATCTTTTGAAACACTAAAACTGAATTGAAAATAAGCAAAATGTGAATATTTTTAAAAAAGAATATATAAATGTCTATAAGCACATGAAAAGGTCTTTAACTATATTAGTCATTAGGAAATTCAAATTAAGCCAACAATGAGATTCTACTACAAACCCATCAAAAAGATTACAAGAAAATTGTTTGCAAGAAAATATTAAGTATTTGATGCAACCAGAACTCTTTAGGAGAGTATAAATTGATATAATTCCCTCTAAAACCTGTTTGGCAGTATTGACTAGGGTTGCCCATATGGGCTCTTTGGCCTAGCACTTCCATTTCTAGGTATATGCCCAAAGGATATCCATATATACGTTCATCCAAAGACATGTTGTGCCATGAAGGGGCACCTACGAGATCATGGCCACTTAAGTTGGAGGTTTGGAATTGCAGACAATAAAAACCCTAGGTCAAATGTGAATACCTAAGTATTTTATTAGGCAAGGACAAAGAGAAAGCGAGAATTAAGATCATACATCACCAGTTGGGAATGCCCCAACACCTGAACACAAATGCCAGGGAATCCTGGAGAAGACATTAGGAGTCTCCCTGGGAAAACTTTCAAATGAAGCATCCTTCTCTCAGATGAGATTCCAAAGTCTTACTTTGAGGGTTATGCTTAAATGTGTTTTAGACAACACCGTCTATGTGCCTAGGGCCTTACGTGACTGATCAACAGGTCCCACTGGGAGAAGGGCCAGTTGTCCTTGAAGGAACAGTTAAATATTAAAAAGATTACTCTCCTGAGGAAAAGGGCAAGTTCTTTCTGGGAGAGAGCACACCTATATTTCATTTTTAAAATAAAGAATAAAGGTCAGGGTTTGGGCATAAACAGGGAAGATTCTTAATGTCCCATTAACCTATCACACGTGGATAAAAGTTCATAGCTACAACATTTATAATAGCTAAAACATGAAAACCATAAATATATATCTTCACTAAAATGAATAAATCAGTCATAGTATAGTTGTATAGTGGAATACTATACAGTAATGAAAATAACTTAATAGTTACATACAGCAGCTGTTATGTATGGATTTCATAAACATAATGCTGAAGAAATGGATTAGCAGAGGAACATACTCTATGTTCCATTTATATAAAATACAAAAAGGGCAAAGGTAATCTATGCTGTTAACCTCAGAATAGTAGTTGGACTGTGCAGGGAGGGTGAGGACAGGAATAGGGAATGGAAAGAACTTCCTGAATGTTATTGTTACACTGCTACTTTATCTTGGAGTTTTTACAGAGGTGTTTCATGTGTGAGAATGCATGAATACTACTTACGATATATGTACTTTTCTTTCTGGACAATGTTCTTCAATTAAAAAATTTGAAATAGGCCCTGGCTGGTGGCATAGTGAATAAGGTGCCGGCCTTATTCACTTATGAACCCAAAGGTCACTGGTTCGATTCCCCAGCCAGGGCACATAACAAGGTTGTAAGCCAGGTCTCCAGCCTGATGTGTGGCTGGAGGCAGGTGAAAGACAACCATACATTGATGTCTATCTCCCTCTCTCCCTTCCCCTACCTCTAAAAATAATATCATAAAATAAAACAAAATGAAACAAATTTAAAATAAAAAAAGGGAACGTATCTGACACAACTCATAGAGATTATTGACTAATAGAAGAGGGGGCTTTTAAGCAAAACATTATGAACATAACTGTTAAAATTCATTTTGTTAAGTAGATTAAAGGATAATTGCAGATCTTTCGAAGAGAGCTAATCAAAGTACGTGAATTCAGATGAAAGATTCTGGAAGGACCCTATGAGAAAGTGAGGCCAAAGATATGTGAAGTAAGGGAGAGTTTTCAGTTAAAGATTGAAAAGACAAGTGCTCTGAGCATAAGGAACAACATGTGTGAAGATTGCAGGAGAAAAAGTGCTTGCTTTGTTAGAACAGTTGGAAGAAGAACAACAGAGCTAGCAGACAGAAGAGGGTACGGTGGGATTTAAAACTGGGGATTTTTCCCAAGTCTATGCCAGATACCAAATGTACTTTCTGAATTCATCAATTATTTATGGTTAAGATTTGGTATTATCAAGTGGAGAAGGCAACTGTTAACAGGAGAATTACAACTCATAAAATTGAGTGTTAAAATAACGATGTATACAGTTGCTATGGGAAAACACAGAACTGTAATATTATTAATCCATAAGGAATCAGATACTTTCTCAGAAGAGGTGGTAGCTAAGGTGAATCCTAAGGACCAGGGAGAAATAAGCAAAGCAAAGGAGTTGGGACATGAGGAAGAACATTCCATTGAGAAAGGAACATAGACAAACCCCAGAAGCAAAACACATAGTAGAGTGTAGATGGAGAATAAGATAAAGGTGTGGGGAAAAAAATGGTTTAGGAGGGACATGCTGGAGAAAAAGAAAACATGGGCAAATAACCTGGTTGCCCATGTTTAAGGAATTAGAATTCCATCCTAAATAAATTAATTTGAAGAGCTTTAAACAGAGACTTCAAATGATCAAATTTTAGTGGTGATCACATTTTAAAGATGATGTCATTTACTGACATGTACCTGATTCTAGGGCAGGGCCTGGCATTAATAAATAGGACCCACTACATATTGGTAGCTGAATAAATTTTGAAATCCAGGTTTCATTGACTGCTATGTGGAAAGTGGATGCAATCTGTTAGAAAATCCTGTTAGGTTACTTTGAGAATACACCCAGAATCTGAGCATTTCTCATTCCTACTGCTTTCATCTTGCTGTAGCTATTGTCCTCATTGAGATTTTGTTTTATCTCCTCAGACTTCCTTGAATGTGTTCCTATAATATTCATTCTCAGCACAGCAGGAGTTAAAATCCTTTAAAGTGTAAGTCTGATGATGTCATCTCAGCTCAAAACTCTTTAATACCTTTTTTCCTCTTGCGGAGTAAAATTCAAAAGCTTTCAAAGTCTTTCGCAATCTGCTTCTCTCTTTCACTCAGCCAATCTCTTTCTTTCCTACAATCATTCACTCCCTCTCCACCAGATTGGCTTCTTGCTCTTCCTCAGTGACACTTACAATAACAAATTATTGTTGACACTCTTGACTTAGAGCAACAAATCTTTTGATTATTGAGACCTACCTTGACACACCTTAAAAAGTTGAGCTTCTCATGTATTTCTAGCACTTCCATTCCCCTTCCTTTCTTTTTCACAGCATTCATCATTTTCTAACAAGTAGTTTCCCCCCAAATTATGTTCACTATTTTTCTCACTCCTTCCAGGAGAATGCACATTCCATGATGGCAAGGATATTTTTTTCTTTTATTAAACTCTAGAGCCAAGAAATGTGTGTCACATAGTGTTCAATAAATTCTTGTCAAATTGAGGCAAAATAGAAAGAAGTTAGGGAAAACTCACAAGTGGACTGAGGAAGCAGGAGCTGACATCAGCCCTTGAGCTGTTAGGTCCTTTCCCCACAGCCCCCACCTCCACACAGGATCAAGGGAAAACACTTTATGGCATGAAATGGTCTGTGCCATGTGGTGTCAAGAGTCAACAATGACAAGAACTGGCTAAAACCAGATCAATCCAAGTGGAAGGAAAAACTAACCAGAGAACAACCTCCAAGTTCATTATATCATCATTATAATGAAAACTGATAGGCAAGTTGGAGGGCCTTAGAGGATGAATACCACCACTCTTATAGAATGGACCATATTAGATATAAGTCCCCCTCCCAACCGGAAGGCAGAGACAGAATTTGGCACCAAAAAGTTCAGAAATAACCCTCCCATGTATTCAAAATCCCAAGAATCGCCTGACCCCTGTACAAGTCACTCATGAGTTAGTTCATCTGTGTCCATTCAGAGGTGTATTTTCCCTTCTTTTATAGTTGTGTGCTGTGAGACATGCAACCAAGGTAGCAGCAGGTGGTGGAAGCTTCTAACAGTCTCACCTCCTGATCCTGTCTCCAGGATCCTATGTTTAGCCTCATTTTCTCTACCTATATAAAACTTGCCTTTACTCTCACTTGGACTTATTGTTGAGGTATTTCTTGCACTAGTCAAGAGCCTGAATTTCTCTGATTATGCTCAGGCAGGGCCAACCCAGCTCAGAATATGGCATAGGGAGAGTTGGAAAGAAAGACTGCAGTTATTTTTCTATTGACAAAGATAGTGGGAGAATGTGCTGTATTTGGAAATGAACTATCAACATTCTCTCATTCTAAGGAAAGTGCTGTGCACCCTCCCTTGTTCCTCATTTTCCACTTGATTATGCTCACACTGTCCCCTAGGTTTTTGGTATGTAGATTCTGGAAACTGCTTTGATCAACAGTAATGGACTTGATACAGAAGAAGAGAAAGAGAAAGGTGTTAGAGATGACTTTCAGATTTCTGGGATAAACCTAGATGTGTCATTTCAAAGACTGGGATACTAGAAGAGAAACATGTTTAGAGGTAAGATAGAAATTTTAAATTTAGTTATGTTGAATAACTCATCAGGAGGCAAAAACATTTATTTTTATTTACTGATTTTGGAGAGAGAGAGGAAGGGTGATAGAGAAATATTCATTTGTTGTTTCACTGTTCATGCATTCATTGGTTGACTCTTGTATGTGCCCTGATCAGCAATTGAATCCACAACCTTGGTGCATTGGGATGATGCTTTAACCAACTGAGCTACCTGACTAGGTGGGAGGTGAAGCCATTTTAGTTGAATAAACTATTTGTTAACTGTTGAGCAGAGCTTGGCTGGATTCAATTACTTGTCTATAACTTATAACTGCTGGCTAAATGACTATAACCTGATTGAAAAGGATGGTAAACATGACATATGAAAACATTCAACTCCATGTATCAGTCAGGGTTCAACCAGAGAAACGTAATTAATAGGAGATATACATTAAGAGAATTACTGCAAAGAATTGGCTTGCCTGGTTTAGGGAGTTAACAGTGTAAGAATTAAATCCCTAAGGCGGGCCTTTAGGATGAGTAGGCTGGCACTCTGTTCTAAATCAAATCTGCTACCCACAGGCAGAGCTTCTTTTCCTGTGGGGAAGCCTCAGTTCTGCTCTGTAGGTCTTTCAACTGATTGAATTGGGCCTAACCAGCCTAACTAAAATAATTCCTTAATAAAATCAGCTGTTCCTGGACTTACACAAAATGCTTTCACAGCAACACCTAGATTAGTATTTGATTGAATAGCTGGGGGCTATAGTTTAGGCAAGCTGACATAAAACTGAGTATTACACTCAACTCCCTTTTGTACTGCAACTTTTATGAATTCATTAATTTTAATAGTCTTAGTTTTTTATACACATCATGGAGAAATTTTTATATAATTAAATATGTTAATGGTTCATTTGCATTTACCCTCGCTAGATATTTATTTCATCATGCGTGTCCTTGAATTTACCTGCTTTCTGACTTTCTTCATACTTATTTTAATGGATTCCTTTCTTGTGATCCTGCCCAGAAGAGTGACTTTACTTTCTGAATGCTGGAGTGAAAAAAAATAAAAAGTCTATATACCTTTTTGATATGCTAATATTTGTTTCTCCAAGCATGAGAAATTTAAATGCTCTGGAAAAATAACTATCTGAAAAAATACATATTTATATATCCTGAATGTACAAAGCAGTTTTTATATTTCTAGCTTCTGCAGTTAGTAAATGCATTTTTCATTATTATCATAAACTATTACCTTCACCCCCAGCCTACTTTGCTGAGAAAACAATCACATCTTTTTCTGCTAATACATTATTTTTAATGAATAGCAAAAGATTTTCTCACTGTTCTTTTAATAACATTAAATTCTGAAATGGTCTTATGGTCTTTTTAATTTTCAGCTCTCATTTTCTGTGAAAGTATGACTTCATGGTATAAGTTTAATATAAATCTGATTGAGGTAAGAACAAAGCACAAATAGAATTCAGAGAAGGGATTGAATGGCTTTTATGAAGTGACATAGAAAACATTTTATTGACTAGGAGATAACGTCAACCATGATCTTGAAGTAGGTAGATGTGTAACAGGTTGAAAAGTGGTATTCCATGTTATGAGAGAAAAGTATATCATGAACAACATTGCAGAGGAATAAAGCAGCATAGAATATTCAACTAAGGGGAGAAATTCATTGTGATTGGAGAATTCAGTGCATAAAGTAAAATAAAGAGAATACAAGATGCAGAAGTTGGCTGGGTTTGGAATTGAAATTACACATAATGAACTAAAGAGTAAATAGGCAATAGAAAACCTTCAAGACTTTATAGACTTTTATACTTTATTGATTTTTATTTCATAGTACTTGATATATGGCAGGCATTCAATAAATACTTTTGGTAATGGAACACATCCTGTTTTTAAATGAAAAACTCTTAGAATTTTATTGAAGAGTAACTTTTCATGGTGGTGATGGTGAGACATTAGTGGCAGAAATATCTAATAGGAAGCTAGAAATAAAATCAGGTTTGAGGACATTTTCCCCTATACATAAGCATTTTAAAAGGTAGATTTTTGTATTGGAATAAAATTTAAACTTGCTTTTATGGAAAAGAAGTAGCTGTTCATTGTGGCATTAAATCACCCTGAAACTCATCCATGAGCAATAACATTTACAAACGTTTAAAACTATAACAGGTGGAGAATACTGTTACGCAATTTTATAGTGTTTATATTGTTGTTGTTGTTGGAGATTCTGAAAAACATCTTTGAGTATTGTATCAATGTTGTGAATTTGCCAATGTATTTTCCTGTGACAGCAAAGATATTCAAGAGATAAGTAGAAATTAGATCTGAAATAATTGTCCAGTTTAGGATTGCACTTCTTTCTGCTGATGAATAATTGGGCTGTATCTAAGGGCTGTATTTCTGCTAGGCTGGAGTATCCCCCTGTGTCTCTGAAAACTTTTCATCCTCTTTGCACAAATTGATGCCAAAGATGAAAGAATTTATGGTTGTGGTTTCCAGTTGGATTACTGATACCTATTCTTATTGAGTGCAAAAACAGATTGATAACCAGTTTGTTTTAATCCTCTTGGGAAAGAAGTAGGATTACTTCAGAATGCTTGCTGGTTTTTTCACCAGTGTCTGCCAACATTAACACCCATGAGAAACTTACTTGTTTCTAAATGTATATGATTTAAGCTAGAAAGTGAATACCAAGCCCTGACTGGTGGCACAGTAGGTAAGGCCCTGGCCTGTGAACCCAAAGGTTGCTGGTTTGATTCCCCAGCCAGGGCACATAACCAGGTTGCAAGCCAGGTCTCCAGTCAGGTCTGTGGCTGGAGGCAGGTGAAAGGCAACCATACATTAATGTTTCTCTGCCTCTCTGCCTCTCTGCATCTCTCCCTCTCTCTCTGGAAATAATAAATAAATCTTAAAAAAAAAAAAAAAAGAAAAGAAAAGAAAAGAAAGTGAATACCAGAAAATAGAAAATATCCCAGACCTTATGTTTTGCCTAAGGTTTAGTTGAGTTGAAATAAAGCCAACCAAGTGAATATTACATACAAACTAGCATCAGATATAAAAATACTTTTGATACTAATAATCATACATTTCAAAATAATGTTTTCAAAATATTCATTAAAAAACTTTGACAAAGAACTCATATACTAACAGTGATAAGAAAAATATAGATATAGATATATGTCCAGTTAATTTTGCATTATACACAGAGGTAATTCATAGGGTGATTACCTATATAGCTATGAGAGTAGGCTCACTCCCTTATAGCCAATGATTTCATCCAGAACTAGGGATCTTTCTCACCAGGCCAAAATCTCTAGTGTTTTGAATATGTAGAATTGGAAAGAACACCAATCTTTGGTTAAGTAGATACTTCAGGATCAGGCAGATGTATCACATCAGTCATAGAGTAGGACTTCTTAAGAGTACTTTCTTCTGAATCCTTCTGTGAGAAAGACATATAGCATAGCATGGTTCACAACTGATTATCTTTATCCCATATGATAGGTACAGAATATTTTAGGAAATTAATTTTAACTGAGGCATTTTTCTTTATTATTCTTACTATCAAAAACTTAGGCTAAAGTTCAAGTTTGACTTTCACACTAACTTTTGTTCCTCAGTTTGTACCTCTAAGACCTACTGTCTACCTAATGAAACTTCATGGGTATATGTTCAAATTAAAATCAGAAAATGGGCTTTGTCTTTATCCAATAGGCATTCAAAAAATGTATGTTTCAATTATGTGTTTAAACTTATACATAAATCAATAACTGAAAGAAGTTACATTTTGTTCATTTAGTGCTAATTTGTTCCATTTAGGGCAACAGTGTTATAGGGCTGTCCACCTTGCTTGGCATTGGTGGACACAGGTAAATACCTTGCTTTGTAAGGTATGAATTACTTGCTCACCCAGTAATACTGCATGCCTAATGGGGGTGGGACATCTTGGTTTTTATGGGAATTGATTGTAACAAAAAAGAACTATTCCATTTTTTCTGAATTGTATAGATAACACTATGCTAATTTTCAATTTATCAGTGTACCAATCTACCAAACCGAGCCCAGGAAAGTAATAGGATGCCATTACCGTCCAAAGAGCACTGAACAGAGAGCTGAGAGGATGTATATTTTGGGGAACTTCAGTATCAATTGGAATTGAACTGCATGGATTGGGGGGGGGTGGATGATGGAGATAATATTTTAAATGATAATTGAATGATAACTTATATCACTCACTTCACCTTTTACATTAAATAGAAAACATTTGCATTAGCTAGTTGAAACATTGATAATTGTGCCCATGCATAACAAAATCATAGTTCACAATCATATTTCTATCAAATCCTAATCAAATAACTTATCAACCCCACCTATTTTTTAAAGGTTTTATTTATTATTTTCAGAGAGAAGAGCAGGGAGGGAGGAAGAAAGGGAGAGAAACATCAATGTATGGTTGCCTTTCACCTGCTTCCAGCTAAAGACCTGGCTGGAGACCTGGCTTGCAACCTGGTAATGTGTCCTGACTGGGGAATCGAACCAGCAATGTTTGGGTTCACAGGCTGGCATCTATCCACTAAGCCACCAGCCAGGGCCCCCACCCCACCTATTGACCTCTAAAAAATTCTTCTCAAAGTTCAAGTATTATGTAAATGCAATGGAAAATGATATTGTTCACTGTACATGAGAAGAAAAATTATAGAAAGACTACTTTTTGTAGAATAATTTTCTGTGCTTAATGATTACACACACAGGTGTTAATAAGTCTCCCATTTATAAGTTACTCTGATTTTGTCTCCTTCCTTGTGATTGATTCTTTCTAGTCCCCTCTTCACTGGCAATCTTCTTGATGCCCTCCTACCTTTAGCTTTTCACCTTCCCCAATGTCACTTCAGAGCACTACTCACTATCAATCACAGGTCACCAATTTGAAATATTTGCTTAAATAGAAATAAGCCTTTTTATGAAAACTAAGAAATAATTGTAACTTGCAGACACTCTGAGGGTCCAGTCTAGTTTAATGTTGTATTTCCAAATTGTAACATAATATTCAGAACATAGTAGTTGCTCAATAAATGTGTTTAATAAAAAATATTTTACAGAGGTTTACTGCTATTACATTGTCATTATGGATACAACAATAATCATGATGAAGGGACAATTCTTGAACAATAAAACATCATAAGCCAGCTAGTGCATTGACCTCAATTCACTGCTCCCTAATCCCAATGCCTTTGTAGCTGGCAATCGCAAATACACTGGCTCTTGGGAGACCCTTCAGTATATTATGCACTTTTGCCATGAAAATTTCTATTTTCATTTGTTTCCTTCTAAATATGATGGGTTTTAACATGCCCTAGAAGTCTACACTCAATGAAGAGGCATCATTTTCTCCTTAGAGAAATGCAAACATGACCAATTGGTATCTAGGCATCTGGGCATGAAGCCAGCAGCTGTAGAGAAATAGACTAGAGGGAACTCCTCTTGAGTTCATGTACAAGATGGCATTTTTCATTGCCCTTGGGGATCAAAGGCGAGGATAAAGCGGATTCTTTAAAACTGGCTAATGCAAATTGATAGGAGCATGAATAAATAGCTGTGTGTGTGGCTAAGTTATAATGTGTCTTTTCAAAGGTGCATGTTCAATTTTAGCTTGCTCTTCGGTGTCAGGTTCAGTACTGATTCAGTTTCATTACTTATTTCTGATGGCAGATAAAAGCGCATTTTATTTCCTCGCATATTGAAAATGTTTATGAAGAGGAACACAGAAGTTGGCATTCATGAATGGTATAGTTGTATTTGTCCCAACTAAAAGAGAAGAATTGAGAATATTTTCTATTCCATCAGAAATAGGTTTAGGTTTAATTATGTCTGTATAGTTTATCAGTTATATTTTATTACATTCACATCATTTCATATTGCTAATATACAGATTGCATGCTCTGATTTTTTAAATTCTTTTTTCTGATCACCAACAAAATTGCCAGCATACTTGAATATTTATCTCTCTCTGCCCCTCCTTATGAGAAGTGAAGAATAAAAAGCATTCCCCTCCAGTCAAAGGTGAATCCCTCCTCTGTGCACCTTCACAGCGGGCCTTCCCAGGGCCTTCTTGTTTGCATGTGCCTGTTCCACACCATTATTCTCTATCTGCCCCTCCTCTGGGATTATTCGCTGGAACCTAGGATTGCCTATCTCAAGCAAAACAAAACAAAACAACTAGCAATGCCCCCCACCCCACCTCATTCCCACTGCTTCACTTTCTATTTGCTTTCACACCAAATTTTTTGAAAAGCTTTATACAGATATTTATATGAAAGATCTATTTCATGATGATGTTGATAGGATAAAGGGAATATCAAGGAGAGGCAACAAGTTTATTTTAATTTTCATTTTTTGACATTCAATTAACTCATTAACATGTTTTACTCTGAGCCCTGGCTGATGGCACAGTGGATAAGGCACCAACCTTCTAACCCAAAGGTCACTGGTTCGATTCCCAGTCAGGGCACATAGCCAGGTCTCCAGCCATGTCTCCAGACAGGTCCGTAGCTGGAGGCAGGTAAAAGGCAACCAACCATATATTTTGATGTCTCTCTGACTCTCTTCCTTTCCCTCTGTCTATAAATAATAAATAAAATCTTTTAAAAAATTGTTTTACTTTGACATAAGTGTAGATTCATATATAGTTGTAACAAATAATACAAATCCCATATGCCAGTTATTTTCAACAGGTGTAAAAATGTTTATAGGTAATAAGAGCTTATGAACAGATGTATCTCATCCTCTCCTTTTTCAATGGATTATCTTTGCTTCATATTATTTTATTTTAAAAAACTTGGCTTAAAACATTATTATCTCACATTTTGCATTGAACAAAGACTGTCCTAGATTATACTTGAGGAATCTTTTGATTTTAGTCATCTCACTACTTGACCGGGAAACAGTAAGCTTCCAAGCTCATGTGGTCACTGGTAGTATTCAGTTTTTCATAGAATGTTGGACTGAAAACCTCAGTTCTTTGCTGCACAGGCCTTTCCAACATAACAATTTGCTCCATCAAATCCTATAAACTGAGAAATCAGTACAGAGTGTGCTAATGAGAGGGAATGACAGTCTTTAGCAACCTAATCATGGAAGTGACATCCCTTCACTTTTGCCATATTTCACAGGTCAGAAATAAGTCACAAAACTGAGATCAAGGGAAAATATTACACAAAAGTAATCTAACATCAAGAGATAGAAATCATTGGGAGCTACCATTAGACTATTTGCACTCATTTCACCAATTCTTGACCTTGTAAATGTCAAAAACAATTCTTCAGGAAAAATAAATATAATGCAATGTAACAACAACAATAATCTAATGTGATATTGAAAATTACATAAACAGATAAAATTAAGTGTATAAAAACAGCTTATAAATGACCAAATGCAATGTGATTCCATTTTTATTGAAATAACAAATGAAAAATGTCATACATACATAATGGGTAGATTTATGTCACAATTTTAGAAAGTAAGAAAAAACATGGGTAGTCTCCCACACTGTTTTAAAAAGTATTTTTTAAATTATAAATAGCAGAAAAGACAAAAGCCAGGATAATGACCTAAGAAGGTAATAGTACGGTGCCAAGGAATGTTCCAAGTATTTTATGCATGTTATTATGTGCACTATTTTTATGGATATAATTTAAGTATTTTATGTATGTTATCTTACAGGTGAGGAAATCATGATATTTTTATCCTCATTTTAAAAATGAAGAAAGTGACACCCAAAATTTCACAACTCATAATTGCTGGAGTTAGAATTCAAGCTTAGACTTACAGCATGCTCTTAAATACCACATAAAACTGACTGTCTGGTGCCTACTACCTTCCATGTGTTTCCAGTAGGTCCTTCTGGGATAAATAGGAGCAGAAGGCCAAAAATGACTACTAGTTCCAAAGCAATAGACTAAAATTTACAAGAGGTTACATTTTCTTAGTTTAGTATCCTAAACTAAGACATTTTGGAAAATGAAAGAAATTTTTATTAATAATTATGCAATAACTAAAAAACAAGCCAGCTACTGTTGCAGACAAATTGGGATAGCTGCTTGCCTTATTGCTCTGGAGGGCTCCAGGACAGGCTGGTTGAGAAGGCTTTCTAAGGAAGTTTGCAGAGGGGAGATGTTTGATAACTTCTTTTCTATTTTTGACTTTCTGTGAATGTAAAATGTATTTATGAGCCAAATACCATTGCTTCATTTTCACTGGGGAACAACCTCTCACATCTGCCAAAGTAAAGTATATCCTTTACTTTGCATATAAAAGAACAGCTGAGGAGCTAATATTACCAAAATGAAAATTTCAATATCAAAGAGTGTGAACAAGACTACAACTAGGAAAAAATATCACTAGGTTAACTAATATATCTCATCCCTAGTTTTGCCAGTTAGCCTAACCTACTACATTAGGCAAGTTCTGATTTAATGTTATTTAATGGTGGGTGATTTTGCTTTTAGGGGAGTTTTGGCAATGTTTGAAAATATTTTTGGTTGTCATGACTGTGGAAGTTGCTGTCCTCTGGTGAATAGAGCCCACAATGTACTGGATGCCCCTCTCCTTACCCTTCCCATCCCCTCAGCTGCTGCTTCAACAACAAAGAATTATGTAGAACAAATTGCCAATAGTGCTCAGGTTGGGTAACCATACTTTATACGAAGAAAGAAATGAAAAGCTCTTTAGTTCTTTAATTTCCCCCCTTGTTACTGTGAAAAGGACTAGCTAGTTACTGATACACTTTAATAAAATGAATCTGTGTAAATTGTGATTACAGTCATTAGGGCAGTGCATTAGTAAATTAATTTTAATGTGATGTGAAAGCCTTCTTCAGCTTTCTGAACTCAGACTAGGTTTTATTCAGAATCTCTCAAATGTATCTCCAGCAAAAGGAAAAAAAAAAATCTGCCTCAGCCTCTTGACCCTCGATGTCAGAAATAATACATTAAACCATCACCCTTTTACATTATTATTATTATCAAAAACTGGTGTATGATTCTAAAAGAGCAACAAAGAGAAAGAGAAGTAGAAAAGCATGCTTGGGCAAACTCAACTTAGGTAAAAGGAATTTAAAAGTGTTGAATTGTCTAATTTTAAAAAGCATCATGCTTTGGCTTAAATTAATGAATTTAATATATTTGAAGTAACTGTAAAATGTTGTCAGAATATATATTTAAATAAAGGAGAAACTCTAACATTGTCATTACAACAGTTCATTTCTATTAAACTGTCTGTGAATTTTATTTTTGTATTTTATATGCTGAAGTTACAGAGAAAATATGAATTTCTGTGTGATAAAAAATATCACACAGATGAATTTTATCACAGATAGATTTATAGAAAATCCATTAGGAAAACAATATGAGCATATGACATCATTGTTATATGTGCATTTTGCCTATATTCACAAGTCAGTTTGAAGACATAAAAATTGAATTGAATAAACAATTTTATTTTTAATAATGAAAATAATGCAGTCTAGAAACATATGTTTTATTTTCTTACGTTAGTAAATATGGAAAGGCACAAGAAAGCAAATTAAGATTACCTGACATATAACCATCCAGAAAGACATCATTATTAAAATTTTTATTCTTTCAAGTTCATTAATGTGCTCATATATAAAATGAAACTTTCTGTGTTTATTTGTTTTATAATTTTTCTGTTACTTTTAAGGTGATTGGTTCAATACAAATTTATTTAATGACAAGTTTGGTCAAAAGTCTAAGAGCTGTTCTTCGAAATAGATCTCAGTATAATTAGCTATCTGATATGGGTTATTTTTTTCTTTCTTTCTTTCTTATTTTTTTGTAACTATGCTGGCATCCTGGTATAGTTAACAAGAGTTGGCATGAACCAGGCCCAGAATGCCAACCAGCTATTGGCTGCTGTTCTCCCAGAGGTGGAACACTTGCCTAGGTACAAGTCAACCTAGGCAGTAGCCTACAGCTGGAGTCTTTCTTGTTTTAGTCTTACTGTTTTAATTTTTATAAGAATTATTTTCCATTCATGTGAAAGTCATGTAAAAAAATCCTCTAAGATACTTCAAATGTAGTCTAGACTCCAGGTTCTCCTTGCTTCCTTGCTTTCTTGCTTCTTTCCTTCTTTCTTTCTTTCAATTTTGTAAGTACATTTTCTAAATGATGGAAAATATTTTGACTAGTTCTAACTGTATTTTCCTGTATTCTTTGCTGTAAAATACACACATGAACACACACAGATGAACACTATACATTGATCACAAGATTAAATTAATATTTAGGAGTAATGATGAGACAAGAAAACTTATTATATTTGACCTTAAGGTATCTATCACAAACTTGGATATATAAGTCTAAATGTTGTCAAGAACATGAAGGGTCTGAGATTTTATACTACTTGCAAGCTGATAAACTAGTTTGCTGTTAGCAAAGATTCTGGGACCAGAAAAAGAATAGTATGTTACGTACTGCAATAGGACCCAGAGCATGATCATTTTCTTGTGGTGGTTCCCAAGCCTAAATCCCCACAGGATGCAACAAGGCAAGATGGTATCTGCATGTGCAGTAAATTACATAACACAAGGAAAACCACAAGCTCAGAAACCCCAAACTTTGTAAGTGGGCTGCAAGCAACCTATCTGTTTTGGAGAGAGACATTATTTGTATTTTATTGGGCCATAAACAGACCTGCCCTTTGCTCCAAATGGAGACACTCTCGATCTTTTAAATATGTTTACCATACCAACATCCTTGAAGAGATAACTTGAACAAATGACTGTTAGTGCTTCTGCTTGCAAGACTGCAGAAGTGTTAGCAATCCATGGAGAAGTGTCTTCCAGCACATGGTAGCCCAACTACCGACAGACAGACTCATTGATCTGAACATCCTTGGGTGAATTATCTAGCTTTATAATCTACATAGCTCAGCATAGGACTAATGTGATCTAAAACAAACATGTTGGTAAGGAAAGAATATGATAAATTCCCTAGTTGATTACCCACCTAAACTGCTATACGTGAAAATGTCCTTTGTTATAGTCATTTTTTCCTTAGGGGAAAAAAAAGGTAAAATACAGTTTTCATTAAAAGACATATTATAGCCCTGGCTGGTGGCTCAATAGATAGGCACTGGCCTGCAAACAAAAAGTCACTGGTTCGAGTTCCAGTCAGGGCACATGACCAGGTTGCAAGCCATGTCTCCAGCCAAATCTGTAGTTGGAAGCAGGTGAAAGGCAACCATACATTGATGTTTCCCTTTCTTCCTCTCTCCCTGCCCTTCCCTCTAAAAATAATGAATAAAATATTAAAAAAGTAATAAATAAAAGGCATATTGTAAAATTTTGAAATATATGATTATTTGTTCAAACAGTAAAATAATCATGAAGTCACCCATCATTTATTTTCCCTCTACTCTCTTGCCATGTTTGTCATTTTTTTCACTCTCTGAGATATCCTTTCAGCTTTTTATACAAATATAAGAAAATATGCATACATTTTTCCTTTCCCAGTTTCTTAAACAAAAGTAGCAAGCTATTTCACAATTCTATTGATATTTTAAATTAGTACATATTGAATCATTATAATATATATGGAGAGGGAGAGCTTCCCTAACTCTTCATGTCTTCATAGTATTTCATTATGTTGATATATTTTAGTTTTGATTGTGAAAGTGTTTGTCATTGAATGAGTTTTTTCAATCTTTTGCTACTTCAATAATACAAAATTTATTGTTTACATGTTATTTTCACTTGTACAGGAATAACATAAACTTCAGAAGTAACATTACTGAGTCAAAGGGAAAAACATTTGAAATTTTTTGATATATTTGTCAAATTACCAGTTATAAGCTATGTATTATTTTGCATTTTTCACCAGAAGTATATAAGATCACTTGTTTTCAGACATCTTTCTTTACATGAATGATGCTCAAACTGGGTATTCTTCTGGAAATGATCAAATTGGCCCATAATGTACATTATATACTAGTAAGCTTCAAATAGCTCAATGATTCAATTGCAAAAAAAAAAAAAAATCATAAAGCCATATACACTAGAAGAAAACAGATGAATGGCTTGCACATCTGAATAGATAAAAATCTTTCCACAAATATACAAACATATACACAAAGAGACATTTCCTGCATGAAAATTGTAATAATAATAGAATAGCCAAATAAGGGGAAAAAGGAGAACACTAAAAAGAAGTGCATAAAGGAAACAGTAGCCACATATGATTTATTAAACCAGTACTAAAAACATGGTTCTGTTTTGTAAATAGACAGAAAGAAAACAGTTCAGATATTGACCCAAATACATGAGAGAATTTAGGGAGCCAACCTAATTAGAGCAGTTAAAGAGAGTGTTTTACCTTGTGGGACTTTTAATTCTTGTCGTTTCTCCAATTTTCTTTTGTTTTTGAGTTCTTTACTACCTATATATTTTTTACATTTAAAATTTATTTTATTTTAATATTTTTATTATTTTACTTTTGATTAAATGTATTGGAGTGACGGTGGTTAATAGGATTATATAGGTATCAAGTGTACAATTCTATGATACATCATTGTTTATTCTTCTTTCTTTTTAGAGTCCTGTCAGTTTTCATTGGCTTTTATGGGTTGTCTGGCCATGTCTTGTATATAACAGTTCTGCTTTGAACTATTATTCTCTGGTTTATCACTTATTATAATTGTTTTTAATTCATAGTGGAATATTTACAATGTTTATCTGTTATATAACAATGTTTACTTGATAAATTATTTTGTAGAAAAATTCTGTTGCTTTGTCTTTAATTGAATCCTTATTTAAATATTTTCCTTCTTTCTTTTTGGTCACTCATTTTTGGGCAAGCAGCAAATTTATGGACTAACTCTTTGCAAGAGATTCTTGGTTGAGAGGGGAGGGACTGAAGCAAGAATGTTGGAGTAAAGCACTTGCCTTGGCCAAGGGCTTCTTCCTCACTTGCTAAGATAACCCTATCATGGACATGAATACAGTGTGGCGATTGCTGGGAGGAGGGGGTATAGGGGTGTGGAGGACCCCTGACCCACAGAGATCCTTCAGTGCTGTGGATGAAATGAATATTTCCCAGGCAGCTTGTGCTAGAAGAGAGAAGGCCAGCTACTGTCTGAAAGACAAAAAGCCCTGGTGGCCTACCTCCAAAGGTTTGTATTGATTACACAAGGTTGGGGATGCACATACACAACCACAAATCGTTACCACAAAAGAGCATTCAAAAGAAAGGGAGTTGCTAAATTTAGATAACAATAGAAGGAATACAATGATCCACTTCTGGCTATGGTCTATTAGACAAGATGACTCCAAGAACTCCAGGTGGCCCACAGAATTTTAGGGAGGGTGAGATTACAGATGGGTTAAGGTTTAACATCTACGGGTATAATATACAAGTCATGGAAGTTTAGGTCACAGGACAGACTTCAAAGGACCTATGGAATATTCCCAAGGTCAAATTTACACTGGGCCCTACTGGCTAGAACATGAAGGCTTGTAGGTATCCAGCTTTCCTGGCTTTCCAACCAGATCTTACAGGCTTGGTCTGCCCTGCGTGGTGCTCCTTGCCCTGACACCTTCCCAGGGTGATCCTGACATAAGGGGACTAAAAAGTAATGTAAAATAATACAATAAATATTAACTTAAAAACAATACAGTGCTTCTGTCAAGTCATGTCTCTGCTACCCTTCCATACTTATATAGGTGTGGAGGCTTTTCCTTATGTGCACTATACTCCCAGAATTTCTTCCTCAGCCACTGATTCCCCAAGTATGCATCCCAAATTGTTTTCTGACTATTGGGGGTGATTTTGCTGATGCTTTCAGAGCTCTGTACTTGGTGCATTTTCCTCACCTTCTCTCTACCTTTTATTAGTTCTCCTGCTTCTTTGAAGAAATCTGTCCGCTCGTAGAACTTCTTACAAGGCTGCTCAACTTTTGGGAATGATTTTTAACTGGAGGTGTCTGAAATTCACCTTTGCTGGGGACCTAGGACAGGGCTCTCTGTGTAACTTTTACAGAAACTCCTAAACTGCTATTCTGGTTTCTGGTTTGGTTGCTCTTAAAAGTGTACTGTAACTTTTAGGTTTTATGTCTCATAGTTTTTATGAAATTAGTTTATGGGATTTTCCCTGTTTTCACTTTGTTTCAGGAGTAGAAATGGTAAGATCCAGAACTAAGATGCTACAATGCTAATACTGATAATTTTTTGTGTTTTATTTATTTATTTATTTTTTAAATTTCATTATTTTTAGAAAGAGGGGAAGGGAGAGAGGCAGAGAGGGAGAGAGACATCAATGTATGGTTGCCTTTCACCTGCCTCCAGCCACAGACCTGACTGGAGACCTGGCTTGCAACCTTGTTATGTGTCCTGGCTGGGGAATTGAACCTGCGACCTTTGGGTTTGCAGGCCGGTGCCTTATCCACTGTGCTACCAGCCAGGGCCTGAGTGTTTTATTTTTAATGAGGGGCTTGCTACCCATTTAAAAATTAAAACACAACATTTAATCAACTATAAATGATAGACTCATTCCATATAAATATTACTAATATGCATATGATTTGATTAACCAGGGAAGTAGAGCCTCATAAAGTTGTTCTTAATGTGGTCTACTTAGTGTGAAAAGAGTTATCTTCTTTATAATTCCTAACTAATCCTCATTGCTGCAGTCAGAAAGCACAAAGACAGCATTAGGAGGATTGATACTCTCTGGAGGGATCTCAAGAGTTATGTTTGAGAAGATATTAAATGAGACTTTGAGTATCACAATATAATTGTGAGAAAATTATATCATGAAATGACTCTCTGGCTCCTTCTTACTCATTGCAAACTTCACTAAAGACAGCCTAAGTGTTATACTTCAAGTTAGTCACTCTGTTGATCTAGTAGTCAATAATAATAATAATAATAACAACAATAATAATAATAACCTTCCTTCTAATTTTTTTAAAAAAGATTTTATTTATTATTTCCAGAGAGAGGGGAAGGGAGAGAGGCAGAGAGGGAAAGAAGAATCAATGTATGGTTGCCTTTCACCTGCCTCCAGCCACAGACCTGGCTGGACACCTGGCTTGCAACCTGGTTATGTGCCCTAGCTGGGGAATCGAACCAGCAACCTTTAGGTTCGCAGGCTGGTGCCTTATCCACTGTGCTACCAGCCAGGGCCCCTTCTAATTTTTTAACTTTCCATCTCATTAATACTGGCTTTACTTTGTGCCAAGATGGTTGATAAAGTCACACTTTCAGAGTTAAAGTTGCATTTTAATTCATTAATTTCTTACTTTGTCTTGCCTTTCAATGCAGAGAAAAAAAAGCAAGATTAAAAACTATGAATTGGTTGATAGTCTATCCTAAAAGCATACATCACTGTTCATATTAATTTTTTAACATTATTAATCATTTATTGAGCCACAAAATCTTTTCTTATAATGTTGTATCTTAACCTTTTACAGACCATTTTAAGGAATTTCATCTCTTAGGCAATAAGATGATTCTATTTAAAAGATATACTAGAATATACATTTCAATGTATTGGAGATAGATTGTTTTTCATAATATTCATTATGGATAATTATACAATTATTCCATTGAATATTACAATTTATCCAATTATTGCAGGCAAATATTTTATTTCCTTTGAGAGATAATTCCAATCAACAGTGAAAACCCATTCATTACTTTTAGTAACCTAACTCTTTTTTGTGTTCAAAGTCTACTTCTTCCAAAGTTAGTTCCCATGAGCTAATTTGTTTGATTTCAGTGGGCTCATTCATTTATTTGCAGTTAATTGCAGTTTTCTGGGTTGTGGCTGATCTAGGGCAGCCTTACCTGGAACAGATCACTGTCTTGCCTGGGATGGACTAGCACATGTGATTTCTTGTTTTCCATCAATCTGGCTTGTGCTTATTCCCATGGTAGCTGTAGTTGCAGAGGTCGAGAAAGAGGGCAGAAGTGTTCTGTGGGCCAAAGGAAGTCACAAAGCTATCCTTCATACAAAAGGTAGAGAAGAAGTTTCCACCCATGATAGCAACAGCTCCAAAGCCACATTGCATTACAAAAGGTGTGCAAACCAGGAAATGAAAACAATTGAGACCATTTGTGGAAGGAATGCACCAACCTTTCAATATGTAACCAACCAACTCCCCATTCCTGGTATTTCTGTTAATGATAGTGATCTGCCTTTTGCCTCCTGAGTAGCATATGAATCAAGACCTGGGACAGTTAGTGCAACTGAAGCCACTGTTACAATGATTGATCAAGGCTGGATCATGACCACCTCCCCTGCTACCAAAAAAAAAACTCCCTTGTTTTTAGAATAAAAGCAGATGATATACTTGCAGAATAAAAGGAAGCAGACAAAAGGAGACATGGAAAATAGGGAACAGCCTTGATAAGGTATTTTAGTCCCCAGATTCAGAATCAATCTAGATTCCTAAAAGTCACATTTACATTCATAAATGAATCTCTTTTCCTAACAAAGACAATTTGAATTAGGTTAGTACCACTTCAATATGAAGTATCCCTGAATAGTATGTCAGAGATAAACTCTGGATATATCTACAATAATATGGGCTGGTAAAAACTCACTTGAATGTTTGCTTGTTTGTTTTTTTATCTCTTTTTGGTGCTACACATTAACTACTTGAGTATAACTGACTCAATGCCAGAAATAAAATTGTTCTAAGTTAGTAACTTTAGGATAATGTGCCTGCTCTATTTCACTATTATTCATTGCTCATATTCCATTATAAAATCCTTTTAACTCATTCATTAAATTGCTCAATCATTTAAAAAATACTTATTAAAGGAAAAATATAGGGCTGGCTCTGTATTTTATGAATGAAAGAGATAGTAATTATCCTTGTGACCTTGTACATTCAATAATATTTAAAATCTTGAGGTATTTAGGATTTTAGAAAAATACATTTGATTATTTCTAATATTAACAGTATCAATGTTGAAATGGCAAGTGTTGAATGATAGATTATTTTAAAAGTTAAGTTTCAAAAAAAACCTGTTCAGCTGTTTTTGAGACATGACCAGCAGAGTGAGAAAATCTATTTTATTCGTTTTTTAAAAGTTGCCCTTTTCTAATGTCAAGCAACTACAGAATGGATGAACTTTGGAAGTGTCAGTCTTGGAGTGTTACACAATTTGTTCTGAGTATGAATTAGGCTGAGGCTTTGAGTGCATTAGAAACAAGGAAGATGAACTGAACACGATCTTAAAGGGCAAAAGTACTGTTAGGGCTGCTTAGCTCAGTTTTTGCACAATTTCTTTGACACTGGAGATTTCCTAGTTTTACTGTACTATGATTTTATTTGCCAATATATGCTTGAAAGTATTGTGGTCAGGACATCAAAGACAGAAGAGTTATAATAAAGTAAATGCATACTTTTTGGGTTAATTTTCTAACCAGAAATGAATAAACCTGTTTTCCACAAAAGATAAAAGATAAAGGGACACTTTTTTCTATAGTTGTGGTGGTTCAACTTTGCACCAGTTTAAAATTAAATAACTCATTTACTTGTCTAGAATTTTATATAAAAGTTATAAAACCATTAGCGTGTATTTTGTTTTGACTAAATTCACAAATTTTCCAGTTGAAGTGGCAAGTGTCTTTAATATTGTGCAAGTACAGCAGTCATATTCTACAGAGACACTGACATTGAGAGGTCTAGGACACACACAGTAATACCCACATTATAAAGCCACAGTCTGACCCTAGGATTCTGGAAGTAGAGAGAGTTATTGGTGAAGGGGAGGGAGGTAATGGAATGAGAGGAAGTACTAGAAGCGGGTGATTAGAAAGATCTGGCTAGAAAGATGTAACCTTTTATTTTGCTTTTTTTCCCTCTGCCTTTCCTGGTTCCTTGTCAATCCCCATCTGAACAGTGAAATCTCTTATTGTTTTTGGAACACTCTTAATACATACAATTCATACTTAGAGTATATCTTTTTTTATTTCCCCTACTCTGATTCTGGGAATCAGCCCTCCCCTCCCCCATTTTAGGTGACATCTTCAGAGGAGAAGCCCTACACTTCCCACCTTACTCGGGGCACAGGTTAACACATTACCCACAGGGGTACACAGGACACTTATAATATTGACACTGGGAGAGAGATTGATTACTCATATTTATTTTTTATAGAACTTTAATGGAAATTTTAAATTTATCACACACTATTTCAAGTGCTTTATGTAGGAAAAATCATTTAGTTGAGTCTTGATGCTGTTATTTTATAGATAAACTGAGGCATAGAAGTGTTAAGTTGCTTGCCTACTATCATATGGTTAGTATATTGCAAGACTAGTAGTCTAAGAGAATAATACTGTTTCTTTTTTGAAATTTTAAGTTGTAAGCACCACATAAACCTGAGCATATTAGGAATCTTGCTTGAATACAAACAACAGAACAACAGCACAGCTGATATTAATAACAACAACAGCAACAATGATTAGGAACAGAGAGAGACAATGACATCTGAGCACATCTCTATTCAATCTTAGAATAAATCACATTATTTCCTTTCTCTGTTCTTGCTCTTTCTCTTTGGTAGGCTGTTTCTTCTCCAGCAAAGATAGACAATGATTATTGTTCCATGATACCCAAGTTTCTTTGCTGTCACATTCAGATGCCTGGTGACATACTGAAGAGGTTGTTTTGAGAACTGAAAAATAGGGTGAATGGCCAACTTTCCTGGGAATAGCCATTGGTGTTTATTAATTTACTTTTACTTCTTTTATTATTCATTCTAAGGGTGTTATATTGACATGAACTTTAATCATCCCTACCTGTGATTGAATTCAGGTAAATGTGAGGGAGGTGGCACATCAAATTACCTATGAAAAAATACTACACAGTAACAGACAATCATCTATGGGCACTTGCATGCTGCTTGGTATGAAAGCATCACTTCAGCCTCTTCTTAACTCAGAGAACTCTGTTCTTTTCTATTTTTTCACATCAAAAGAGTCAGTTTGCAAACAATAATAGAGAACTCAAGCAGAGGGTTCCCTTGTGCAAATATTGCCCTCGTACACATATTTTGTGACTTGTTCTCCACTTCAGCCTTTCATATGCCCTCATTGTGGGCCAGATGCTCAGGTCTCTACTGTTCTGGGTATACTGTTCTGGGTGCAGAGAGGTATTGCAGAATTTTCAATGAAGTGCTTCTTTACAAAAAAAAAAAAAAAAAAAATCACTGTTTTGTTCCACTTTCTTTACCATGTAAATAGAAGTACCTAAATAGGGCAAGCTAAAGAAATAGCAAAAAACAATAAACCAGAGTTATGTTTGCTCTCAGCACCTACTAATGTATAGAACTTTTCTCCTCACTGAGCTGGTGAAACCTTTTCAACACAAGGTGAGCATCTGAATGTGATGCTTCCTTCATCTGGGAAGAGAGGCTGGTGTTCTCTAAGCTGAACAAACCACGATTTTCTTTACATACTATAACAAACTTTTGGCTCTTTGAGATGTGTACCCAAATGTCTAACATCAAAACTTCAAGCCTTTAAATTTAGTTTTGAAATCCTTTCCATTTTTCTTTTATAAAGCTGCTTTTTACATAGATACAAATAAAATTTGATTTTTTTCTAAGTTTCTATGGTTCTCTATTATTTTCTTTTGCCAACTGAGACCAAAGTTTACACTATCCCTGTGAGTTTTTTTGTCTGAAACACTGTGGATTCCTGCTGAGGGGGAATTATTTAATTACTTTGTTGTAGTTAATTACATACATATATATATATATATATATGTGATTTTATTTATTATTTTCAGAGAGAGGGGAAGGGAGAGAGACAGAAAGGGAGAGAAACATCAATGTATGGTTACCTTTCATCTGCCTCCAGCTACCAACCCGGCTTGCAACCTGGTTATGTGCCCTGTCTGGGAATTGAACCAGCAACCTTTGGGTTCTCAGGTTGGTGCTTATCCACTGAGCCACCAGCCAGGGTGCCATATGTATTTTTATTGTGAAATGTTTCAAGCTTTATAAGGAAAGGTGTTCTTAATCTTTCACTCAATTTTCACTTAAATAGATCTTTATATTTTCCTAATTGTAATTTTTATAGACTTTGGTTTGATCCTCTATTAATCTTTAGGGTTTGAAATGACATTGTCTTATAATAGTGCAGCCAATAGGGTGCATGCCATACATTTATTTATGTATTTTCAAGTAAAACACAAGTTTGTTCTGTTTCTTTAGTGTTTTGTGGAGGCAGATGCTTAGTCTTATATAAAGTAATACAGCAACTCATTTAGAATGACTCACTTTGGCCTTTGATCTAAACTCCCAGTTCCTTAGAGGATGTAGGAACTGTTGACAATCAATTCAATTAGTTGAAGTTTTAAAATGAGTGAGTTGCATGGTATATTCAAACTTCAACCTGAATCATCAGCTCTGTTGACCCTATACCCAGCTTCATCCCACCTATTAATTACTCACCAATTACTCATTCTTTTCTGTCCCCATTCAATCCATTCTCAATATTGCTGACCTAGATTTTTATAAAGAGAATATTTGCCATTACTTCTCTTGTTGAAAAAGCAGATGTTACAATGATTCAAAATAAGATGTCCTTACTGTAGTATGCTTGGACTATTTTCAAATTAGTTCTATCATGGCTTTCTAGCTTAATCTCCGACCAATGATTACTTTCTCTGGTTCTGCCAAAAACACCTTATACTTTATCGATACATGTGTAGTTGTGAATTTCCAAGTGCTTTTTACTTTCTCTGACTACTATACTACAAGCAGATTGCATTCAGTGATATTTACTTGGACCATATTTTGTAGAAGATAATTTTCTAGGAGTTGAAATACAGGAAAAATAAAATAGACAAAGTCTTTCTTTTATATACTTCTAATTATAGATAGGGAGATTTAAACAAATAAGTAAATTATACACACACATATACATATATCTTCTCTCTATATATTTATGTATATGTATGCATATGATCACTTTAGATAGTAATAAATGCTATGAAAAAAATTAAAAGAAGATAGTAAGTTAGTGCTTTGTCAACCATAAGTTGAAAGCAGTTTAGAGATAGGCATAATAAGTAAATATACTAATAATAGCATGATAGTAACTAAAATGTATGGTGTGGTTTCTATTGGTACATATATAATTATATCATCATTGTTATTATTACATTTTCATGGACCAGATCATTATTCTGAGCTAGAGAAATTTTAAAGCCTAAACTATAACTAGAAAAGTCAAGGCTTTCTTGACTTTACACTCTTTAATAACCATGTTCTGCTGACTCTTTACATTTGTACCATAGTTATGTGTCTGCAGTCCACCCACTCCCCATTGATTGCTGAGATCCTTGTTGGAAGAAACCACGCCTAATTCATTTTTATATCATATGTGTCTTGCATGTATTCAGTGTTTGATAAACTGCTATTGATTAAGTTATGCTGTCAAAGAATGCATGTTGAACTCAATAACTTTATCAAATTACCCTTTGTGTATATTTAAAAGGAAAAGAAAGAGACAGAAAAAAAGGATTCTCCACAGTATTAGTACCATGTAGTTGAATTAACTTAGGTCCAATAGACTTTCTAAATAAAACACTGTGTATAGAGGGAACAAGAGGTTGTCCACTCCTAGTACATATGGTAAACCCTTGCAGAAGTATAATGAGAATTTCTCTTTGTTGAAAGTTAATGATCCATGAATCTCTCAAGCTACTTCATGTCTAAGCATTAACAGGGAATTTGCTCAGATTTATTTATACTCCAGTAAAGATAGAGATGGCACACCCCAATCCCTGGAGAAGATTTGCTTATATTCCTAGGTAATAAAGATCATATCTTTCTCTTTGGAGAAGAAGGTGTTCAGGATGCCCTGTGTAAGAGCAAGAGCTTCCTAATCTCTGGTGTCCTCGCTTATAATACATCGCCACTGTGCACTCAAAACCTGGCTCTAATCATGCTGCTTGTGTGGATGTGGGGCTCAGTTAACCAGCACTAAGGTGGTATCTGGCACAGCCATTCTTGTCAGTACTGTAATGTCTTTATCTTTCTGACCCAGAGCTTTATGTTTTTCTTCTACCACATTTGAAACTGTGCCAAGCTCCAAGATAACTTACCTTGCAACTAGAGGAAAATCTCAAGCTCTTCATAATTTCTGACTTAAAAACCCATTACAAATTTAGAACGGGCTAAATTCTGAGGAGTCAAGACCAGCAATTAATTGTTCATTACAGATGGAACAATACATTGATACCAGGAACTAGCTTTTTCTCCACAGCTATTTCGCTGATATCAAGCAGCAACTGGCTTTAAAAGATATTTTTTTATAATTTTCCTTCACTAGTTAACAGATAGTAATACAAATATAAAGCCCTGTTTTTCACCCTCTAGTGGGGTAATAAAGATGATCATAAACAACATTTATAGTTATCTTCCCTTTCTAGGGGTTCTAAGTAACATATACATCAGGGATTGCACCTGCATATATATCTCTTTTACTTCTGCTGGATAGTTCATGAGCCTTAGAGATTGTTTTTATTGTGAGGTAATTTAGTTTATGGTGCTGTTGTCAAACAAGACATGATGTTTGAATAGAATCTTATTGCTAATCCACCCATTTAAGCCACTATAGTAGTTAAAAATAAATAAATAAATTTTTACTTTCTAAGAGACATATAGATACCTAAAACAAAGTATATATGTATATATACAACAGTATATAAAGTATATATGTGAATTTATATGTAGCATATACATGTATGTATATGACCAATTACAGAAAAGAGAACAATTAAATAACTCTATATCATTTGAACCAAATATAAAAAATGCCAGCAATTGTTTAAAAATAGGTATTGATTATACTATTCTAGTTTTATATGTATTAAAATATTTTAGTAAAAAATAAAAATTAAAATAATGGAAAACATAATTCTGAAGTTTTAATGTGTATAATAAACAAAGAATTAAAACTTGGTGAGAAAAATATCTAGAATAAAAATGTCAAAGTATATAAATAGAATATTGTCAACAGCACATCTAAAATAGCAATAAACAACAATATCACAAGTAGCTCAAGTAATAGAAACCAATCTGAATAATACAAAATATATTCTTAAAATATTATTGCCAGTGGCAATGATTGTGGGGGAGAAATGTTTTTTCATATATTGCTGGCAGTTGTATAAATTGTTATAGCTTTTCATTGTAAAACAATTTAAATTGAAAATTTCCCCAGTCACTTCTGATAATCTATCCCAGAAAAATATAACATCGGTAAATGCTTATTAAAGCATTGTAATGAAAGAAGAAGGATAGTATTATGCAGCCACTAAAGAAATAATTATATACCAGTTGATTGGGAGGGAAATCCACAGAGTGCTCTAGATTGCAAAAGCCAAGATGCAGATAACTGTAGATAATCTGAAACTTTTTTTAAAAAGGAAATTGACAAATCCTATATATGTATAAATATATTTGTATATGATTATATTTTTATAGTGAAATACATCGAAGGCCACCTACCAGGTTATTATCATTGGGTGTGGAAGAGTGAGGAATGGGGACAAAATGGGGGAAATAAGATAGAAGAGAAAAGATCTCCCTGACAAAACTCAATGTGCTATTTGAGGTTATATATGTAGGTTTCTGTGGGTGTGTAATAAAAGAGTGTCTTTCTGTAGTCTCAGGATTCTAGGCTTCATTCTCAAAACTGAGGACAACTGATTTTGAGAACTATCTAAAAAAGTGATCTAGACATACCTTCAGGGGACTGAGAGTGGCTAAATCTGCCCAGTGATGGTCACCCCAGCACCCTCATAAGAGAAGGCAATTTATTTGGAATGAAGATGCAAGGAAGGAATTTGAAAGAATAGTGAGCACCTGGGACCACTTCCTGTCTCTATGCTCTAGGCCACAGTTAGAGGAATTGGGGCTAGCATCCTTCTCAGAGAGCCTCTTGGGGGCCTGAAATGGTGTCATCTCCACACATTGTTTCTTGGTAGAGCAAAGAGAATGCAGCAGGGCCACCATGCCTCACAGGCATCTATAGAAGTTTGGAAATGAAAATTCCTCTAAGGCTGTGGAAAGAGAAATAACTAGGGCAAAACTTCTTTTCCACTGGGTGTTGGAGGTAAGAGAGAGGGAGCAACTCTGACTCTAGTGCATGCTGGGTTAAACTGTCTTGAAAGGACTTTACTGGACATGACTTTAGTTGAAATAGTCTATTAGGGATATAGTGCCAGAAGCCAGACCTGAGGGGCCATTGTGGGAAGTCAGCAAAGTCCATTGTCTGTGCAGACAACTCTGTAGCAGCCCAGTTAAGTGCAGGTGAAGAATCCACAGATGCACCCTCTGAAAGAGGAGAGAGGGATAATAAGAGATAGAAGAACAAAACAAAACAAAACAATGTCTGAACATTTAGACACTTGTGGTAGAAGATATCAGCAGCCAATCAAGATAAAAGATTAACAGATAGTGATTGAAAGATCGTACTTTTTAGTCTGAAACCTTGAATGTAAGACAAAAATACCTATTTAGCTTAAATGAGATTTTTGTATTGCCTGAAAATGACTGTTAACTTTGCATCTGACCACATTGCTGATAAGGAGAAAGAAAATGAGAACCATCAAGAGCTTTTTAAAAGCAAAATCAAAACTGTTTCCTGATTTAACATTACGAATTCAGCACATACTTACAAAACCAGAGCATTTGAGAATTTATATACTATGTTTATATACATACACACAGAAATGTATATGTTGCTAAGATTGATTGCTAAAATATTAATGTTATATCAAAGAAATGGGATTTCAGGGTTTTGTTTTGTTTTGTTTTTCTCTTAATGAACACAAAATACCACTCAGTTAAAGCCTGAAGTTAGAATTAGAAATTCTAATTCTAAGTTAGAATTGCTGCTCATTTTCCTTTTAAAGAAAATACATTTTCTTTTGGCTTATCTCTAATAGCAACTACCCAGACACCAGCAAAATCTTTACACACACACACTAACACACTAACACACTTACATATATAAGCACACATTCAAGGATGCAAGGAGCATGTCTTCTAAACACTTCAATACTGCATTTTTGACAGTCCTTTTCTGCAAAGACACAATTTATGCAGCTCATTAAAGTATGACGCTCAATCAAAAATATATATAAAGCCTTAAGTATTCAAATATGCAACACAATCAAGGGAACACACCAGCTGATTGTTGAAATATGCAGTCTGTTGAGTAAATCCCATTAAAGACAATTTTAGAGACTAAAATATGTTTGAAAATTAGTAAAATATGTGATTTTAGTTGTCAAGTATATTCAAATATCTCAAAAGATACAAGAACTTGTTTGAGAAAAGATACAAAACATTGGAGCCCTAATAGTGAAGAAAGGCTGCCTTGAGTGGGAGTGGGCTCTGATGTCTAGTGTGAGGAGAAGATGGAATGAGAATAGGGTCTTCTTTGGAAAATCTCAGAAAACTAGAGCATGGTATGTGGATATCAAGTGGTGAGATTAGTTATTTCTTCATTCTTTACAGGAATAACAGCATCTCACTCTACTGGAAAAGATATAAAGTGCCCTAGGGGATAGTAACTAAAGCAGAGAAAGGGAGAAATTTTTGCACAATTGGCAGAAATTGCCTTTTTATCTTCCAAGAAAATGTTGTGATGCAAAACTGTCAATTTAGCACAGTTTTGCTTTAAAACCATTTTCTTATTTTATGCATTAATTTTTTGTAACTTTTTTTTTTCCCTCACAAGGAATAAAATTAGCATTGAAATATTGTAGTTGATGCTTATATTATGCAGCTTGATTATGCTACATCAGTCATCTCATGCATCTTTATTTAATATAAGAAGGAGCATTTAAAAATATTTATAATAGTGTCTTCTTTTGGCAAATTCGGCTTGTGATGGGAAGGGCCATGGCTGGTTTCACATAAGTAGGCACTATACAGTCTTTCCATAAAAGTGCAGATGGTTAGTTGGTAATATCAAGTAGTCATTTGCACAGATGGAGGAATAAAAATGATTACTGAAAATTACACAGGAAGATCCATTCAGATCATGGCGATTGCAACAGCGTAGGAGTTATGGTTTATATTTGCTAGCTGAAATAGGGCATAAAGAAATCGGTCTCTCAAAAAAGCTGTAATCAATTCAGCGATCAGTACCCAGAAGTCCTATAACATATTAAACTTATGGTCATTTTAGTGCTACTCAAAAGGCTAAAAATTCAGCTTTCTTCTTACTCAGGCTTTTTCTTCAACTGATTGTGAACACATTTATTAGCGATCATATTCTCCCAGCAGCAATAGTTTGGCTTAGAAACACCTTTGGGAAACTTGACTCATTTTAAGTTTTCTAGTTCTCTCCTTAATAGCAAAGCTATGCTACTTTTGATGACTATGTAAAGGCTAGCATGACATTTATGTAAAACAAACAAAACCCTTACAGATACATCTGTGAGAGTTTTATATTTTCCTCCAGTTAAGGCATGTCTGAGTCCTTTCAAACTACACTCTAGAGCATGAACATGTTAATTAACCACATGCATTATTTCTCATCTACTAAGATTTCAATTCTGGGTTATTTAAGTAACCTAAGAAGGAAAGAACATTTTTTTTTTTTTAATATACAGAGAATAACCATCTTAAAGGTTTAGAAAAGTGACTCAACCACACTTAAAAAAATCTTAAATGTAAAGATCAATGAATTTTTATTTATGAAGTTACAAGTATATTGGTTATTGGCACTTTTTTCAGAAAAATGAGGTTGATTTTTAAACTCAATGTAAATGTACATTGATTTTGTTTATTTTTAAGCTTATTAATCCATTGGAACCAATTTTATGTATTCAGTTTCATTGTGCTTTATGGTATTATAATGTAATGTTTCTGAGAACTTCTAACAGTGCAAGATCTTTCAAAGAGCAAGTTGAACTGCAGAAGTATAATAGGAAAATACCCAACTACAATGACAGCAAAAGCATAGTATACCTACGTGTAGAATTTTAAGATATAATCAGACTATATGTGACAAAAATAATAACATTCTCTACAGATACAAATGAAGTTTTGTATGTTTTAAAATGAAGTTTTAAAATATAGACATACTTTGCCTTAAGAGAGGAGGAGATGTCAAGTTTCTCTAAATATTTCTCTAGAATCAGTACAATTTCAATTAAAATGTTAACATGTGAAAATTGATAAAATGGTTTAAAAGAGCATCTGCAAGAATATAAAGCCAAAAAATTATTAGGAATATTTTAAGAACAAAATAGGGATGTGGCATGCTGTTTTAGAATCCCAGATATATTTAGAAAAATGTAGTGAAAATAAGTGTGTCATACTGATTCAAAAATAAGCATATTAACCTAGGAACCAAAGTAATAAAAAAGTATATAAATGAGTATAAGAATTTAATATATGACAAAGTTTTAGAAGAGGTCATTAGACATAATTGGTTCATATAGGAAAATCTTATGATTTTTAATTCATTCAAAATTTATTTAACATTTTAGTTTGGAATATCTATAACATGCCTACTCCTACTCCTGTTGATAGTAAATTAAAGGAAAGTGATAGCATTTACACCCTTATAGGATATAAATCCTACTGGTGAAAGAGAGACAGTAAATAACAAATGAATATCTGGTGTGTCAGGCAAAGAAAATGCTATAAAAATAAAGAATGGAGGCAGAGTATGGAAAAAAGTGGTGCTGTCTTATAGAAGATGGCCAGGGAAGTTGTTTTCCTAAGTGGCATTTGTGTAGACTAATGGGATACTGTATAAAAGAGTGGCAAAATGAGAAAAGGACAATAGCATAAATATATAGGGAAAGAGGTAGTTTTCATGCTAGCTTCCCTGCTTTGCATTTTGGCAATGTGTATATATACTTTTTATTAGGGAACTAATAAAAAAAGTAGCAAAGATTCATACTGAAACAATTTTTAAAAATATTTTATTTATTATTTCCAGAGAGAGAGGAAGGGAGAGAGGCAGAGAAGGAGAGAAACATCAATGTATAGTTGCCTATCACCTGCCTCCCACTAAGGACCTGGTTGGAGACCTGGCTTGCAACCTGGTTATGTGCCCTGACTGGGAATTGAGCCAGCGACCTTTGGGTTTGCACGCTGGTGCCTTGTCCACTGTGCCACCAGCCAGGGCTGAATCACTTTTTATATTTTCATGAAAAGGAAATAACTTTAAATTTATTAAAGCATAGTGGTGATATAAAATTATGGTGTATTTAAAGAAGAACAGGTTATGTAACCATAGAAAGATAGATAAAATGTTTAATAAAAACATTATAAAATTGGAAGTACTGTGTAACTCCATGAATATAAAATTATATATTCAACTTCTCTCTCTCTCACACACACACACGTACACGCATCTGAAGGACATTAATATATTAGCAAAGATTGTCTAAGGAAGATGGAACTTGAGTGATTTTTAATACCTTTATGTTATTAGTGTTAAAATTATTTAAAGTAAGCATATCTCAATTTTATAATGGCATATAAAAGATAGTTATATTTGTTTTAAATATTCAACATAAACATCTATTCTGCAATAGGTACTACACTATGAATACAGGTTAATTAATGTACTTTTAAAAATAAATTTCAAACAAATACTTAAAGTAAAATGGAATGTGAACGGAAAATAATGCTGTATGAGGGAATAGGGCAAAAATGGTCAGTGGTAAAGTCAAGCGTACAAGTCAGTTGTTTCTCTCCAGGCTAATCATAAGTCAGATGGGGATAAAGGAAGATCTTTAAAGGCAATGGAGCTGAACACATCTAAGTCACTAATCAAATAGTCTATAATGATAGGCAATAATGTGAAAAAATCCTAAAGTCGAAAGTGTTACTAGGAAGTGTAAACTAACATGCTAAAGGAAAGGATTCCCTTTCTTCTCAATGCCTTCTGCCCTTGAATAGGCAGACATTAATAAGTTTGAAGAAGACATGGGGTTGTTATGGAACAAACAGTGGTATTAAATGTTTCTATCACTGATTCCTAACAGTTGAAATTTAAGGCAATGAAGTACAATTTGTATTTTCTGTTTAAACATTTTATAACATTTTAGCATTAAATACAATTAAACAACATGTGTATTGGTTAGTAGCAACTCTCTTAATCTTATAAGAGAATCCATTCTACTTTAACAATAATCAAGCCTAATAGCATGCGTCTGATACAGAGAGACCTGACTAGGTTCACAAGGGAGAAGTAGGAGGCGCTGGAGGAGTTTGCTGAGACCATGGACGGGATTGGCTGAGAAAGAAAAAGAATGGAAAGAAAAAAAGGGCGGGCTCTTTAGTTCACGAGCTTTCTGGCTCCTGAGCTGGTGCTCAGGCTCTTCTTCCTCAAGGACACCGGGATGGGCGGGAAGCAGTGGCCTGCATTTCCCAACAGAAGGTATGTTGAATGGGCAGGAATGCGGCCACAGCCTATGGTCTGGCTGGCCTGGCAGAGGGTGGCAGGTTTAACCTTTGGGTGCTGTAGAGAGAACAGGCTCTGAGGCAGAAGCCTGCCCTTCTTCCAGAATTGTGTACCTTTTATGCACTATGTTGTTTTAGTTTGTAAACTCACCCTGTGGATTCTGTCAGGGGTGTCAAACTCATTCTCACTGGGGACCACGTCAGCCTTGAGGTTGCCTTCAAAGGGCCGAATGTAATTTTAAGACTATACAAACGTAACTACTCAACAGTTCAACGAGCTGGGTAAAAACAAGGTGCTGGGTGGGATAAAACAAGGTGGAGGGCTGGATTCTGGGGCCAGCCTGGTGTTTGCCACCTGTGCATAGAAACTAACTGGCATAAAGTTAGAGCCCAGGTGTTAGAGCTCAGCCTTAATTGATAAGCTTAACTGATTAAAGCTGCGATTAATAGGCTTAAGCAACTGTTTTTTGAAAAAAGACTCCTTTATCACCAAATCTTTTCTTTGCCTAGAGGGTGGTGGTGGGCATCAGGGCCCCAAATTACTGTTTGATAACACTTTTATTCTTTAATGATCACTGTAACAGGACGTAACCTGGTTATTATGAAAGAATTCATATCCCCTTGCCCAAATCTATTTTTCTCTCTTTATTTCTTTCCAGATGGAAATTTTCCCTATCTAAAAGATCTACCAAGTCAGAAACTCAAGAGTCATTTTTAATCTTTCCCATCTCTTAACCCAGTGCATTATCTGGCACTGAATCTTATTGATTCTCCTTAATGTCTTTAAAATGTATTTTTTTTTATTCTCACTGTCACCACCTTATCTCACACTTTCATGATTTTTTATCTATGTCTTGTTTTATGTAATTCACCCAATTTTTCTGTCAGTGGTCTTTCTGAAGCATAAATTCAGTTGCTTCACTTAAAAACATTGGATGTCATGCTCTTTTATTACAAAATGTAATCTAAAAGAGTATATAGATGGTTTATCTCCTACTTATTTCCCACTGTCTTCTACCCCCAGACCAATAGAATCACATTTGAGTCATACTAAAATAATTGCCATCCCTTGAGTGTGTTGATTTCACTATGCTTTTACATAGGATGTTCCACCTGTTATACCTTTACTTCTCTTAAACTGCTCTTCAATCCTCCTATTGTTTGTTTTGAATGAGGTTAATTATTAATAGTTTTAAAAACATCTAACTTACATATGACTGCATTTCAGAAATTTTTTCTAATTCAGTACAAGATGAATGCTTTCTATAGTTACTGTATCACAATCTACATCACAGTGCATTACAATTGCACTGTATTACTTTGTCAGTTTCTTCTATTTCCATTTGGTGGAAGGATTTATTTTTTAATATTTGTATATCCTAAGTCTGACACAGTGACTATGGTCAGTAAGTATTTGTTGAATCTAGGACCTGGAAGTAAAATATCTTACCTGTTTAGCTCTATCAAACCTCAACAAATGGCTATGTATACTAAGGCCATCAGAAAAGTACCAGTTTCATCTATTTTTTAAAAATATTTTATGTTAGAATTCATAGAATACTTTATGTTGTGTTTCTAACAAAACATAGGATCATTTTATTTTTGTACACTAACAAGTATTTTTCAGATGAAGTTTGATTTTGATATTACATATGATCTGTATATTATAATCCCTATAAAATGTTATGGAGGTGAATTATTGATTCAAAAGATATGTATTGAATGTCTACTACATGTCAGGTACTGGGCTACAGTAGATTTTGGAGTAGAAAAAAATATAACAGCTACATTCCTCATCCTCATGAAACTGTTGGTCTTAATCTTCTGATTGGGGCAAAAAGTAATGCAATAAACCTATTGATAGTCTTTTCAGTGGGTAGAAATATGAGAAGTCATAAAAAGCAAACTTGTTAGATAAAATGTTACTGTAAATGTGAAAATAAGAATTGTTGTAATGAAACCACTGGTTGTGATGACCAGCCTGCTTCAACATGATACTTAGACTTCCTAAGAAAGTAGGTAACTGTCAAGCTTCAAACATATCAAATGTTATTTCATGACATGGAACTATTTATGATGTTACTTAGGTTTATATCAGCAAGATTATTGTGATATTTAAAGGGGAGTAAGATTTGGCAAGGACTTTGCTGGGGAATGTTATTTTGGCAGGTAGATAGGAAGCAGAATAACTTGCTTTTAGCAAAGGCACAAAAATGGCAAAGTGAGACAGTGAATAAGTCTACTTGGCTTGAGCTGGAATTTGAAGTTGAAGGGTAGATTTAACACTTGGAAGTGGGGAGCTAGTTAGATTAGCTAATCCCTTGAGTTCCAGTTTACAAGGCTTAAAATTTATTTTGTAGGCATGAGAATAAGGAGTGATTTTATTTTTGTTTTTGTTTTTGTTTTTTAATTCTGAAAATGACACTACTTAAATACTGTTTTAGAAAGATTGATCTGGCTAAGAATGGCAGGACACATTGAAAGGCAAAAAACAAACCTCATAGTGTCATAAAAGAGGAATGCATAAAAATTGAGGCTATGGAAACAAAGTAAAAAAAGACATAAAAATTTAAATTTTAACAATTTTGCTGAGTAGACTGTAATCTAATATATATTTTGTGTTATTTGTCCTGTCTCTGTTTTATAGTTACCTGTATATTATAGTCAATACATTCAGACAGGTTCATTGCTTTAAACATTTGTAATATTTGGGGAGGCATCTAGTTGATTTATTAAGAAATGTTCACTTTTCAAAGAGGTGACTTGTAATTTAGAACCTCAGTTTATATCTATGTCTTTTCCTTGTCATCTTCTGAAAAGTAACCAGAAGAGTAAAAGTGACCTGGACAAAGAAACAGAATAGTTCAGGAAAATGAAAAAAAGTAAAAAATGGAGAAGGATCTAGTTTTCTATTAGTCACTCTAGTGAGATCAACACAAACTGAAGGATTTTGTTCTGCAGTATGTTAACATCAATGCTTTGTCACTCAATGCCCTAGATAGAATTAATGTAGAGTTGGAACTGGAATCAAAGTTAGTGAATGCTAGGAAGGAAGACTTTAGCATTCACAATAAATGAAATAATAAAGAAATGGGCCTTTTGGGAATTATGGAAAGAAAAAAGAGAGGATTGTAGAAAGCATGCTGTCATTTCCAATTCATACCAGATTAATGTGAGCAAAATGTTCTGCCAGGTTACATGAAGATGGTTTTTCAGACAGGTATATCATCCAGGTGTGCACAGTATACCCTGCTGCGTTATTAGGGGTGGTTTCCTGGTAAGGATTATGTCCTACTGCAAGACGTAATGATCAGCCTGCCTTATTGTAACAATATAATTTTAATTTAGTTTGTGGGCCAAATTCCAGTGAGGCAGCGAAGGCCTATTGCAAGGTTAGTTCATATGCATTATACAAAAATATCTCCATCATACACAGCAGCTGGAACAGAAGACAACATCATTTCTAAGTCTCATTTCACTGCCACATCTCATTTTCATGGCTTTTCTCATGATTTTCCACAGATTATTTAGTTCTCTGACTCATACAGCTATCTAGTCCCAACAGAATTTCAATATCTCAAAGATGATTCATACATAGCTCAAGAGTTCACCATTACAGTATTAAGAAAAACAGATCTCTTAACAGAGCTGGAGAAAAAGGTATGTCTTAGTTTATTCAGGTGATTACAATGTAAACACCATAAACTAGGTGGCTTGTAAATAACAGAAATTTATTTCTCATAGTTCTGGAGGCTGAGAGATCTAAGCAAGGTGCTGGCAGATTTGGTGTCTGGTAAGATTCGCCTTTGTCATAGAGGGTACTTTCTTGCTGTGCAGTTGGATGGTGGAAAAGGCAAGTGTACTTTCTAGGATATCTACAGAGGCCCCAAGCCTTTTATGAGAATTATGACTTAATCATCTCCCAAAGCCTCACCTCTTTAGAAATTAGAATTTCAGCATATGAATTTTGAGTCGGGGTGGGTACTGAAACATTGAGATCATAAAAGTAACTCAGGAATTTATGAAACAAAGGTCCTATTGCCTTCACAAGGATGTTGGATGAAATGCCTCTGATTTGCTTCTTCTTTCCTGATTCTGCAGTCTAAAGAAAAGGAAAGGAAAAAATAAATAAAAAGATGGACTAATGTTTTAGGATAGCTCTTAGCTATCTGTTCAAGTGTCCTCCCATAGATTGAATTGGTGCCCACCTTACTATAACCTCTAATCCTGTTTGTAATTTTGTTTCTTGAAGCTGCAGCATAATAATAAATAATAGAATGATAACAGCCAATTTTATAATTACTTATATTTGCTTACATTTTGAGATAATATATCATAGCCATTTCTTCTGAACACTCTTTAAACATATATCAATCTATATACTTACCATTTGAGAGCTTTGGAAATTATAACCTAGAAAGTTTAAACATCTTCCACCCAACTAATAAATGACCAATTCAAGTAAAAGAGTCCTGCCCAATATAAAGCTCATTTTGTTAAGAATTACACAATGCTACTTTGTGTGGGATTGTCATAAATACTGCCTTCCATCATTCCATTTACTTATTCAAATACTTCTAATCTCACCATCATTATGGCCCCAGGAAGAACTCTGTCCCTTTGAGTTAGAGCCTTTCAGAATCCATTTTATATTCTCACTCACTTCATTTCCTTCACAACTCAATTTTCTACCTCGCAAATAGTCTTTAATCCTGTGCCTCTCTGTCTCTTAGTCAGAGTACCTGATTAATTAATCTTTTTCTCTGGGTAAACTTAGCTAAACAAACTGAAAAGTGCTAGAGAATTTCACAAAAGTACTTTGAATTTCAAATTGGCTTTTAATACTGCCAGATAATTCTACTCTACTTTCTCATTTTCTGAGATCACCATTTCACATTTTCACCTATATTAATGTGTCCAACTTTTTACCTAACCAGTCGGTTGGTTGCTTCATAATTCCTAGATAAAATAGAGACATTCTGCTGATATCTTGAGATTCATCTGTATCAGTGATTTTCAACCTTTTTGATCTCATGGTAAACAAAAACTAATTACTAAAATTCTGTAGCACACCAAAAAAATTTTTTTGCTGATATGACAAAAACTGGCATTTTTATTGATTTATGAATAATAATAATAATAGTAAGTACCTACCCTTTGGTAATTGTTAAAAAAATGAGGTGCCTATACTTGCATATAAGGATTTCTGGTACTAAAAATTAACCAATCAGATGAAAATATCTAATAAACATCAGAAACAGCTCTTAAGTTCATAACTCTGAATCCAGAGCTCACTTCTTTCCCAATATGCATTTTAATATTTACACGGTCAGTATCTTACTAGAGAAATAAGCTTGTTATCAGTGTACTACTTTCAATATTTCCTTTAAAATATATAACCATGCCTGACAATCATGTGTCCAGCAGAAACAATAGACAATAATATCTTAATTCCACAGATGAGAACACTGAAGCCCTTAAAGACTAAGTCAGCTCTTGGCAGCAGCCTTTTCATTTATAAAAGTAAAGTAAGACCAAATTTTCAAATGTCTTTTCTCTTGCTCTTGCCCTCTTGACTGTATATACTTTGTTGAATATATTTTATTTTTATATCAGAATCAAAACACTTTTAATTATTTTTAATTCTACCAAGATAGTATAACTGGAACCATATTTATCCTCTTGCTTGAAACAATTAAAAAGTTGGACCACCCTGGCTGGTAGCACAGTGGATAAGTGGCGGCCTGCGAACCCAAAGGTCGCAGGTTCGAACTCCCCAGCCAGGGCACATAACCAGGTTGCAAACCAGGTTTCCAGTCAGGTCTGTGGCTGGAGGCAGGTGAAACGCAACCATACATTGACATTTCTCTCCTTCTCTGCCTCTCTCCCCTCTCCTCTTTCTAAAAATAATGAAATAAAACCTTTAAAAAAAGTTGGACCAAATATATACATTGATAATGATTTTAAGAGAGTTGATATTTTAAAAATTTAGTCTTTTCTACCATGAACATGACAAATCTTCCAATTTCTTTAAATCTTTTCTTATTTCTATTAACCACATTTTATTGTTTTCATTTACAGGTCTTTGATCTGATTTATCCTTAAATATTTCATAATTTTGATGATATTGTTTATCATATTCCCTATTAATTTTAATTTTCAATTGTTCACTGCTAATATGTAAAAATAAACCAACTTTTTACATTGAGTGGTAAAAACTTATTAGACTCCGTAGTTTTGGTAGCTTTTTGATTGAGTCTATCAGATTTCTGCAAGGCAGATAATTTCATTTGTGAATAAGGATAATTTCACCTTTTTGGTTCAATTCAGATGCCTGCTTTTTTTTTTTTTTCTCATTCCTTCTTTCTTTCTTTCTTTCTTTCTCTCTTTCTCTACTTTTCTTTCTTTCTCTTTTTCTTCTTTCTTTCACTCTCTTTTCCTTCCTTCCTTCCTTCCTTCCTTATGTTTGCACTGGGTATCACATCCTGCAATATGGTGGATGGAAATTCTGAGAACAGACATCCTTGGCTTGCTGCTGATTTTAGGATAAAATGTTCACTCTTTCACTATTAAATATGATATTTTTCTGCTTTCTTATGATACCCTTTTCTGTTTTAACATAAGCTGATTTCTGTTACCTAAAGTGGAGTATGGGCTGGTGCAGATATTATTTAAAGAAAACAAGTACATTTTTTTGTGTGAAATAAAAAGTGCTTTCTGTCATACCAATGCATATACAAACCTATCCTCCCCCACTCTATTATATTTGTCTGCCAGGGTCACCATAACAAGGTATAATAAGATTGGGTAGATTAAACAACAGAATTTATTTCTCATGGTTCTGGATGCTAGAAGTCTGAAATCAAGGTGTAGACAAGTTTCTCTTGAGGCCTTTTCCTTGGATTGAGCATTTCGATCTCTTTGTCTTGTCCACACATGATCTTGTCTCTGTATGCGCATATTGTTGGTATCTTGTCATCATATAAAGACACTGGTAATGTTGGAATTAGGATTCTTTCCTTATGACTTCACTCAACTTTAAGTACCTCTGTAAAATCTTTTCCTTTAAATACAGTCATACTGAGAGTCAGGACTTTGCTGCAATTTAGTTCATAGTAATCATATTATTAATCTAGTTATTTATCTTAGTGGAGTTATTTTTCACAAAAATTTAGCTGATCAATTCTCATATATACCAACAATTTTAAACATATTTGTACAAAGTAATTTTACAGTGCTGTAACTTTATATATTGCTATATCATCCCTCTTTGTCTTAGCAAATACCTAGAAGGACATAATTCCAAGGTTTTTACCATAAAAGTGATAAAGGTGTCAATGGCATGGGCTTTGCATTTAAACAGATCAGGATCTTATTTCTAGCTTCACTGTTTAAAAGCACAAGCTCTGTTGTCAGAAAGGATGGGAACTTGAATCCTGGCTCTATAAAGGAGCTATAAATCTTATTCATGTTGCTTTAACTTATTCACCATTATTATCCTTAAATTTCTTAAAATCTCTGAGCCTTAGTTTTTATATGTCTTAAAAATAATATGGTACTCAGTGGATTGAGCACTGGCCTATTAACCCAAGGGTTTGATTGGTTGGTTCGATTCCCAGTCAGGGTACACGCCTGGGTTGCAAGCCAGATCTCCAGCCAGGTCCCCGGCTGGAGGCAGGTGAAAGGCAACCATACATATATTGCTATTTCTCTCCCTTTCTTCCTACTTCCCTTCCCATCTCTCTAAAAATAATGAATAAAATTTTTAAAAATATGGTAACTGATGCTTAGTTCTCATTATGGTGTAAGGGTTAAATAAAAATAATGTATAGAAAGCACCTTCTAGTCTATTCCCTACTCTCAAAATAATTCTCAATCTAGCTGATATGAGAAAGAGAAATTGATAGCTATGGAGCATCTAGAGTTTATGTACAGGTATAACACATTACTCTGGAATATAATGGGTGAAAATGATTCTTCTGGTATTTTATAGCTATATGTCTTATTGGCACATAATGATTTCAGTGCTTCTGAGTACTTAAAATCACACCAACAAGCAGGCACTTGCACTTTTTCTGTTTTCAACTGGGCTTTGCATTACATAATTTTGAACAGTTCTCATGTATTTATATCATCTTGTCTCTCAGCTGGTAGTAATTTTTTTAGATAGTGAAATTAGATTGCCCACTGAAATACAAAGAAGGTAATACGCCACGGGTGAGAAGATGTAATTATCATAACTGCTTTTCTCATCACCTTGTCCCTTGAAGTGTAAATTTTAATGAGTTAAAGACTTGAAGTAGAAATAACCTTTTCTTTTCTTTTCTTTTCTTTTTTAAATGAAGGAAGGCTGAGCTATGTTGACAGATGAGCTTCATTCTTGGTTGAGGAGTGAATATTTTGTTTTAAAGATTGTCTGGCTTTTTAACATTGAGCAGCATCATAGTTGCAAAAATTCATTCTGTAGCTCCTGCTAGTTATATTAATGTAGCACTTATTATCTACTTTATACCCTTTACTTTAAGTATAACAAAAAATGGTTTTGAGAGGCTGGAGAAGGGAGAAATAGTAAGAATGCAGATTGGAAATGAGTCATAGCAAGAGGGAAGATAGAATTTAAAACAAAAATAAGAAAAGGAAATCATGGTAAAATGGAGTAAGAAGGCAGCAGCAAAATATGAGATTTGAAATAAACTATAATATAAAAACTAGTTACTTAAAATACACAAATTGAGAGGACAAGAAATGAATCTTAAAAGGATATGCAGGAGACTAATAACTCATATAGAAGATTATGGTGGGGTGGAATTCATCTCCATTATATCTGGTTTTTGCCACTTTCTTCTCTTTTTGGTTCTGCCCCTGATGAGGTCAGATGATGTCCCATACTGGCCCTAGGCACCCTGTTTGTGACTACCAGCATTCTATTGCCTGTGTGTTTGTCTTTTTCTGTTGTTGATCTAGTCACTGTATAACCTGCAGTCTGGCTTAAGCACCATGGGGCAGGGCCAAGTAATTCCTTCAGTCAGGGCTATTGCTTTCTCTCAGGCTGATGCTACTTGGAGTAGAGTGGTCTGCTTGAAGGATGGCTCACACAGCAGAGTGGATGAATCAGCACTGGGCCTCTGTTTGTTGCTCCCCCAGCTCTCTCTCCCTGACACCACTGACCCAAACTCTCTCTAAGCATCTCTAGTCCATCCACCTTCCCTCAACTGGAGCCCAGAACAAGTGGGTGCAATGTAATCCTGTGTACCTTCCCAGGAAAAGGAAAGTAATTTCTCTCTCTCTTCTTTTTCTTTTTTGTTTTTTGGTATGTGTGTGTGTGTATGTATGGTCTATATAATTTCTGGAGGAAAAAGAATACTCCTCTGAAAAAATAATGGAAACTGAACTTTAGCATATGAAACTGTTAATTCTAAAAGGCAATATTCTATTCTTAAATTTTATATATAAATTTATTCTTGTGATTCCTCAAAGTAGAAGTTTATCACAATATTAGTTAATACAGAGGCAAATCACATGCCTTAAAACAAGAATTTGCTTTTTTGATTACCTTTCCCCATCCTAAATGACTTTTTATCTTGTTTTCACCCATAGAAATTATTTCTACTCATCAGAAAACACTTTCTGGTCTCCCAGTTTCACATTTAGTAAACCCTTCCTTAAATTTCCTTAGCACATTTTTAGATTCTGAATTGACTAAGATATATTAAGTATCTGTTGTAGGTCAAGTTCAACATATTTTCTGAAAATATTATTTAAAAATAATAATACTTTAGTTGGATTCAATATCTAACTCAGGCTATGTGACTCAAAAATGTTACTGCTTTGTCATTTTAAAATAAAAATGGTATTCACATGTGGGTCTGTTGTGAAGATTAATTAAGGTAACATATTAGGATTTAGTCAAGCACATAGTGAACATTTTAGAATTTTTAGCTCTTATAAAGATGATTAATGTCTACTGTTGTTGTAATAGAGTCTATGCCTCTAACAAGTATTTGATACTTAAATAATCTACTTCTCTGTATTGTTATGTAGATGAGGGTTTTGAATGTGCATAGTTTCTATAATAAAATTATGAACACTTAAAAAGTTTTGATAATGTCATTTGTTTCTTTTATATCAATTCACCCTATCCAATGATGTACTTTATTCAGAATCATTCATATAACAGGAACTTGTTGAATAATTACATCAAATTATATGAGATAGTTATTAATTCAATAAATATTTTTCAAGTCCTCCTATGTGCAAAGAACTATAGTAGACACAATCTTTCTTTCCGGGAAATTCATAGTTTAATGGGGAAGAAAAATCACAGTGGCAAAGAGAAATCATACTATAAAAAGGTATTGCTTATGAAATGAATACATCCCAATAATTTATGACATTTAAAAAGATGCGTTTATGTAGTATATATTTTAAGATTTATAGGTCTTACAGTTTCTGTTGCAACTACTCAACTCTATCACTCTAACATAAAAGCAGCTGTAGATAACAAACAAATATGTTAGGTATAACACATCACTTATGGTTATAAACTTTTAATTTTACATATTTTTTCATGTCAAAAACATAATTTTTCCATATGTATTTCCTTTTCCTTTTTTTTTTTTTTTTAAGATTTTATTTATTATTTCCAGAGAAAGGAAGGGAGAGAGGCAGAGAGGGAGAGAAACATCAGTGTATGGTTGCCTTTCATCTGCCTCCAGCCAGGTCCCCAGTGGAAGGCAGGTGAAAGGCAACCATACATTGATGTTTCTCTCCCTCTCTTCCTCCCTCCCTTCCCTCCTCTCTAAAAATATTAAGTAAAATCTTTAAAGAAATTATTTTTGTCTTGCAGCCTATATAAAAACAGTTAGTGGGCCAGATAGAACCCAAAACTAGTTTGCACCTCATTTGATGGTTACCTTCTTGTCTGTATTCTATCCTAAAAAAATCTACAGTGTTTGCCAAAAAGAAAAAAAAGATGATTGAGATAAAATGTTCAAGAAATTCAAGGAAGTCTTCATGAACCTTTTTTTTTTTTACCTGATTTCAAGTTCATTAAAACTGGGGAGCCATTAGCTCCACCTTCTATTCTGACTGGAAGTTGACACTGTAAGTCAGGTCAGCCAACAGATATAATGGCATACTAAAAAGTAAATGAAAATCCCCAAACTGTCATGTATATATTCACTTATTTTGCTTAATCAACATCATTATCATATTTCCAAAGGAATTTTTTGGCAGTCTTGATAATAAATGCTGAATTTCTTAGAGCATTTGACTATACCTCACAAGTTAAGTAATCTTTTCCTCTCTGCCACCTCCCACTATTCTCATCCTGGAAATTACTGGGCTTTTCAAGGGATCTAGTTTAAAATTCTTTGTTGCTCAAGGCATGTCACTGGCTTTTGGTAATTGGAACTTCAATTTGAAAATGCTTCTATCCTTAAATCTGACCCTCCTCAAGCACACAAAAGCCAAAATGATGCTTTTACTACACATAGGCTATAGTTTCCTTACAACAGATATCCTGGCAGTGCTTGGGAAAATATATCCTGTGGCCTGTTTATACAAAATACTATAAGATGTAATATTTTTTTCAGTAATTGAAATAGGCCTACAGTCACAGCTAATATCTAAAATTTTGAAATGTGTGACTCTTACTTGTTAACCTGTGATTTTGTTCTCTCACATGCTCTGTGGCTATGGCCACATTCATTTCATAAGCATTATCCTTTTTCCATTAGGGTTCTTCACTCTCACTGAGTTAAAAAAAAGATTTGTTTCACTCCCACTGTTAGTCTGGCTTCCCTGACTTCTCCACTCTTTTGTTGTTGTTATTTATTATTATTTTTTTTGAGTTTGCCTCTTGGTATTTCAGATATTTTATATAGGTCATCCACTGTATACGTATTTTCTCTGGTTGAATTATTTGTCTCTTTTAAATGTCAAATAGTCAGCATGACAAGTTTCTGAAATACTCAGTGCTTTTCAGATGATTCATCCTTGTATAGAATCAAAACACAGTTTCTTCTCAAAATTATTTTCTTTTTTCTCTCCAATGAGAATATTTATGCTACAGAAACTTCAAACTTATCAGCTATCTTCTCTTGTTACCTCTGAGTAAGGAGACTGTTCAAAAATATACATATATATTTCCAAATGATTCTTTTTATATGAATAACAATAATATGGTTCTTTCTATATGAATAACAATAATATGTTTTGGCTTGGTGGTGAGGAAAACATAAATCAGATATGAAATTAGACCTGATTTAAATTTGTAATTTTTGCTTCTATTAGTCAATCAAGTCATTTCTTGATTGATGAATTTCTATTTTCTTATCTGTAAATTTGAGAATTGCAAGAACATTAATACCTACCTCTAGGGTAGTTGTTTGAAATGTTTTATAAATGATATTGTAATAGCAATTAATCTTGAAAGATCGCTCTTTCTCACAGAATTATAGGCCTTTTCTCTCACAATTTTACTTGCACATGCTTTTACAAGGAATTAGTGTTTAAAGATTTAGTTAAATGAAAAAGATTTGCATCACATATCACCTACCAAGCTAGACCAGTCTCCTTTATACATCTAATACATTTTCTAAAAGAGACTTACCTTGGTAACTGCTAACTCATATCTGTCTTGCAGGACCTCTTAGGTCCCCTTCATTTTTCTTTTGATTTTAGCCCTAGTGATTAGATTTTTTTTTTCTACTTATGCCTTTGAAAGTTCAGCAGGAATGTATTTCAACTGGCATCTACTATATTTTCAAAAATGCCACCTAGAGGTCTCACTCAAGTGGTCTCACTCCCCACTTCACCCACACAACACCTCAAAAGGCTTATCAAGACCTTCAGTGTGGGAAACTTATCTCTTTTACAAGAAAATCAGCTGCTTTGATAATTTATCATGTGGTTGAAGGGATGCAAGCTGTAAACTACCAAAATCCTGTAGGATATAATTTGGTATAATATCTACATCTAACAATATTTTATTGCCCTTTTTTGCACCTAATGCAAGGTCACAACTCGGCATAGATTTGGGTATTACACTTTAATTTCATAAATTCAAATTCATAGACTTAAACTTTCATGAATAATTTGTACTTTCTTCTACAAAATAGAATTGTGTTTAAAAATATCCTCATATCAAGCAAAAAGGAGATGGATGTAATACAACAACAATAAAATTAAAAAAGAAAAAAATATCCTCATATATCCACAAGTTAACCACATTCACACACAATGACAAAATCATCCTACTGGGAAAAGCATACTTAATTTTGAGATCCTTCTTTCTTTTTATACTTATTTTCATTGCCTACCCCAACTTATTATTCCTGGCATCACAGCACCACCTTTAATATATACATATTTTTTTTGCCTAGCAAATACCACCTCCAACACTTCTCTACTTAGTAGTTCCTTGACTTCATTCACTTCTTTTTGACATAGTAGCTAGTAGCTTTATAGACATTATAAATATGTTTGTAATGCTGATACATTAGTTGTTTAATTCTTTCTATCAAGTAAATCCATTTACATTTCATTGGATACTTTGAAAGTGTGAGGTCTAAACTGAAAATTTTAGGTATTTTGTGGGAAATCCTTTAATCGAACTTCTAATTTAATGAGATCATGACACATGGGCAGCCTGTTTTAATAGATGATGTGAAATGTTCCATTTAATTAGGTTAGTGGGATGTGGCACCATTTGACTGCAAGTGAGAACAACCTTTTGGAAGCTCCTAAAATTTAGGATCATAGACTACTTAGTGAACTGAGGACTTTGCATACATTTTACAACTATAAATAACAAATACATGATCATATATGAAAATTATTCAGAAATATCCCAATATAATATAGTTATTAGCTAGTGTGCACATGTATTACTCTATGTGTTTTCTCTGTTATTCAGTTTGTACATTAAATTTTGTTCATTTTTATGTGATTTTGCTAATTTGAAGGGTATACTGATAATGAAAACATTGGTGATGCACTTAAAGAGGTATTTATGCATAAATTTAGTACTTGTTTCTTTCTGCTATTCCAACACAAATGTAAAAATCCATCACTCAAGACATTTATACTAAAGTGAAACTTCAAAGTCAACCAATTCCCAAAATATGCCAATGAACTGCCAAATAAATCCATTAGATATATTAACTCATTCAAAAATCCTCATAATTCTGTATATTTGGCACTATTGCAATTTTGCTGAGAAGGAAACTGAGATAAAGTAATGCAGAAAGAAGCAAATGGTAAAATAATATATTGTGGTTTTCTTAAACCTACAGTCTTCTAAGTCAATGCCTAAAACCTAAAACCATAAATAGGGAATTCTAGAAAAATATCCAGTAAAGATCTTTTACCTGGATCAAAGTGGTATCTCAGTCTTGATTTTAAAGATATGGAAAGATTTAGGAAGAGCCATTTATGTGTGTAGGTTTTGTGCCCTGTTGGATACTCACATTTCTATTCTTTATTTTTATTTCATTTGTAGTTTCTAAAGCTATGTTTACATGCAGCATTTATTTTAGTATGTCCACAGATCAGTAGTTCTGTAAAGTGATAATTTGTCCCAACATCATTTGTTTTCTTTAATAATGACATTTTTGGTTTCTGCAGTATGTTAATAGGCATTGTAATTTCCCAAGAGGGAGATTGAACTTTAAATAGTTTCTTAAATGTGTTTACCCCCAATTCTTTGTCTTTGAATAGCAAATCCTAGAGGATTGGTGTTTTCTGAAAGCTATTCTTGGAAAAATAGACTAAATAATCATAATTTAGATATTCATGATTACATATAATGTATGTTGACTGTATGGAAATTAACACACCTAGCTTTAGCAAGTTACCAAATGGGAGATGAACCAACCTTTTCAATATATAACAGGATTAAAAAAAAAAAAAAAAAAAAAAAAAAAAAAAAAAAAAAAAAAAAAAAAAAAAAAAAAAAAAAAAAAAAAAAAAAAAAAAAAAAAAAAAAAAAAACATTGCAAAATCTTCTGAGAATCCATCCATTATTTCGGGGATGATCCTGGTAAAATAATTTTCCTGACTCCATTGCTCTTCCCTTTCTGTTAGCATGTGGAGATGCACTACCAAAACATGAGTTGCTGCTCATTTCTGTAATTTTATCTACATTCATATTCCCCCATTAACATTCTTTGCAAATAACCATGTTTTAAAAATGTGAAGTCCAGGGGACTAGTTGCATTAAATCAAAATTATATTCAAATGATTTTGTTTCAATACTTCTGTTTCAATACTCTAATGCTTTAAAAAAAAAAATGAGTGACAAATAATCTGTGGCCATCTTTAATCTATTTTTTTTCTGGTTTGATTTACTTTATTTTCAACTATAATTCTAACATGTAGATTTTTAAAGCTATGTAGACCAAATATATCAACATTTTTGATACTGGAGAATAAATACCTATCTTTGAAGAAATTGAAAAAGCATGTGAGATGAGTTGGAAAATATAAACAAAGTGATATAAGATAAAAATCTAGGAAATCACTTGTATGATTTTAATTAATGATCATTACAAACTAATGCTGATTTTTGTCAATTTTAATATCTCTAAGTCAAATACTGAAGTGCCTTTATTTTTTATTTTTTTGGCATAATGCGTAAGAGTAATCTGTATCTAACTTTCTTTGTCAAGCTTAATGTTGCCTCTGCCTCCAATAAAATTATAAAACAGCAACAACAAAAAATACCCTTGAAGAAAAAATTATGGTACTCTTCTAACTGAATTAAGTCTGTTAACAATGATGAAATATGTAATTTCCTGACCTAGTTTGTTTTTATTTGCATTTCTATAAAACATTTCAAATAGTAAAGCTTAAGGTGGTATGAATCAGATTTCTGCCTTTCATACCAGTCTGAATTTTCTGTAAATTTTATCCCTAAAATAATATATTTCATTGGTTGGGCATTATGAGAAGAATACGTAGCTCTGTCAAAGATGAGGCTCCATCCATGTAGGACCCCAAATTGTACATACATTAGTTCTATTGGCTTTGTTCCTTTGGGAAAATCTGTAGGCTATTGTTGTTGAAGACTGTAAAAAATATAAAAGAAGGAAAACGGTTATGTTTATGGTAAGGATCTCTGCTAACTACTTCTAAAGGCAACCGGTTGTTGTCTCACTGAATTAAGTGGGATGAAGGATGAAGGGGAATAAATGCTCATGTAGGAGGGTGGTTTTTGTTTGGGATGTTACTCATGCTGCTGAGCAATGAAGGCTGTATGTCTCAGAAGTTTTTAACAAAATGTTACATTCCTTGTATCTTGTAGAAATGTGGTTATGGGCCTTGTTGTGGCAAAGAGAAAAGTCAGAAACTCACAATGAGAATAGCTTTTTATATATTTGACTAGCACAGCAGAATCTGGGAATGAATAGGTTGTCCAATTATCACAGGTGTAGAATTTTATTTGGTGATTCAATCAATATTTGCACAATCTGTGATGAAGGGTGTGTTCATGATCATAATTAGTAGCATAAATGTGCAGCACATTTAGAATCATGTAAATATTTTTATATGAAAAATATGGAAAACCATCACACATGACAGTAACATCCCAAAATATAAAGCATAATACTTGGTGTTCTTTTTTTCTGCACTACCGCCATCATAGAGTTCTCTTTTCTCTAGGTCCAAATAATTTCTCTTAGCATCCAAATAATTCTCAAAATAGCACTCTTGCCAACCAAATTCACTCCATCTGATTTGGCCTGGGGAATAAAATTAATTTCTCCTTGAGAACATAGTGTTTACTACATGATTTAAATAGTCCAACGTTTTTTAATGCATTTCAGGGAAAAATCTGTTTCATTAATTTTTATTACAACTTTAAATTGGAGTAATAGAATTAGTTCTAATAAAGCTCAAAAGAATTCTTAGCCTTTATAAGATAATGGGAGTAAGCACATTATGCTGATTCCTTTCCCTGATGATTAACTTAGTCCAAAAGCGTCTGGACATCATTGTGGCTATAACACTAAATAACACTAACCTGGGACAAGGCCACAACTCTACTATTACAAGCTTGAATTTGTTTAATTTCCTTGGACAGATCTCATTGGTCCCTTTTTCTTTTACCATCCCAAGATCATCTATTGCCCAACTTTAGACACACTCTCATCTGGGCCTCAGTTTATTCCCATGTTTGGCCCACAGCAGTGGTTCCCTGAGTGTGGTGTGTGGTCAGCAGTGTGAGCATTGGCTCAGATGTTGTTAGAGATCCAAATGTTCTCATTTAACCTAAAACTTAATCAGAAATTCTGGAATTCAGGGATTGGAAGCATTGTGAGTTTTAATTAATGAACCTGCCAAGTGAACTAGATTTTCTCTGGGAGACATTTTGAATCTGCCATTTATTTTTCCTAAGTAGCTTGAACATGTTGCAGATGCATGTTTCATCTCTGGTTATTCAGAGTGCCGGTGTGGAATTAGCTTAGCCGAATGTAGAAATTTTTAGTTCCGAGAGAAGCCAAAGTCATTTCTTTTTCAATAATGGTGCCAGGTCTAGAGTGTTAATACTAAAGTCTAGCAGTTGGTTGCTGTTGTCCCTAGTACATTTCCTTTTTACTCCATCCCCCAAAGATTCTAGCCATCTAGGTCCCTATCTTATGACCCTTGGTTCCAGGAAGCCACATTCCCAAAAAGAGGCATTTGGTTTTCATGTAAAATGAAGGCTTTCTTCACATTGTGAATAGATTTAGCTTGTATATGAGAAACTCATGCAAATTTATTGGTATTTCTATCAAAACAAAGCATGAGAGAGAAGAGGTTATTAACTTTAGATTAAAACAAAACCAAGGTTGAATTCTGACAATGTGATTTAAAATTGTGTAATATTCTATAAGTTGTCTGATGGCTGTGTCTTTTCCCTTCTAATCTGTAAAAATAAAAAATGTGGACAACCTTAAGACAAAGGGACATGAATGCCATTACTTGGTCTCTAGCCGGTCTTCATTAAATTGCACTTCAGCTCCATTTTCCAGTTTCCAAAATCAAGCATTAGATGCCAGGCAACTCCATTTTCCAAAACTGCTTGCTGCCTGAGCCAGCCGGCCCACAGCCACAATTCTTACGTTCCAACCAGACAAACTTATACTTACAGGATAAACATTTCAATTTAGTGACACTGTCATTTTTATCCATCTTTTGACTGCTTTTTATCCTCCTACTTCTTTTGCCAACAATGGTTTCTGGTTGCTACTAAATAATCTAATCTAGGGAAGCATGGCACTTAATAATAATACATAATTTAAAATAACAAAAAAATTAATATTTACTGAGAATCGACCATGAGTTAGGTACTCTTACATGTAATAACCAATTGACTGAAAACAACCTTTTGACATAGGTGGTATTATTATCCTCATTTAATGGGTGATGAAACTGAAGTACAAAGAAGACAAATATCTGGTCTGAAGTCACAAAGCTAGAAAATGACAGTGCTTTGGGTAAGTGTAAATGAAATAGAAATTTTTGCAATCTGAAGTTTGATGGAACACGTGAAAATCACTGAACTTAAAAAAATATTTTAAAAGCCAGAATCACAAATCAAGCTGTTAAAATGTAATGACAATTGAAACACATACTATTCATGGGAAAAATTAAATTCACCTTCTATTATCCTCTTTGTCATACCTCACATGCAGATGTATCAACCTATTTATAAATGTCCAACAGAGTTGAATCAAGTTCTGAAGTGTGGTGTGTGTATGCGTGATATATCTGCATGGGGGTGTGCATGTGCTTTATGCATACATCTGTATGTACTTGTAACAATACATAAATTAGGTGGTGACATGTTATGAATTCAAGATCCAAGTCAAATTTTCAAGAATTATTGGCATGTCAAATTCCAAAATATATAGCGAGGGCAAACATACATCACAATATAGTCACCAGTTACTAATACCTTGTATCTCAATGGTTAGGTTATCAATGAAAAGTTAGATTTAATTATAGCCAATCTATTTCCAAAGTTGGTGTTACCTTTCCCTTTTACTCTAGAGAATATTAATTTAATATCTGTTCAATCATCTGTAGAAAATCTGATCTGGAAAAGGCATTAACATTCCTGAAGTGGAAGAAAAATATCATTCTTATAATCTTCACTTCTGAGATTCTATTTAGGGATTGTTTTCTCAACTACATCATTTCTCTCTTACTATGTTCACCTAGATAAATAATTCTGCTCTTTAATTTATATAAAACAGCAATATCCCCCCTCAACCAACACACATGGGATTTTATTCTCTCAGCAAATATTAATAAAATATGCAACATGGGTCATGAACTATTTAGGAGCGAGTCTATATGCAGGATACATAAGATTGTCACAAATCTAATGATTTGTAAATAATACATATTAAATAGGAAAATGTAAGATAGTGGTATATTTCCTTAAGATATAAGATATTTAGATATATATCTATATTTTGCTTAATACATTTCCTTAAGCAATGTATATTTGGGGAATAGGATAAAGAAGAAAAGGAGCTCATTTTACTTTATATAATGTAGACAGGAGAGGCCTTTTGTGGGAATTTTACTTACCCAATCAGATTTATTATATTTTTTGGAAGATTGTCTAGGATTATCTTTTTTGAAAGATTATCTAGAAACAGAGTGCAGGGGCAGTAGAGAGGTCAGTAAGGAGGCTATTGATTCAGTTAGTGATGATGGTGACCCAAGTGAAGGTGGTAGCACGAAAATGAGACCTAACTAATTATACTGCCCTTCACTTCTCAAATGCAGTCCCCTAACCAGCAGTGTCAAGCCACTGTCACATTTTACTATATCAAATAGTCAGGGAGTGAATCCCAGCATTCCTTTTTAAAAAGCTGACCAGGCAATTCTGATGAACTGTAGAATTTAAAAGGCACTATTTATTTATTTAAAAAATTTTTTAAAGATTTTATTTATTATTTTTAGAGAGAGAGGAAGGGAGAGAGGCAGAGAGGGAGAGACACATCAATGTATGGTTGCCTTTCACCTGACTCCAGCTATGGACCTGGCTGGAGACCTGGCTTGCAACCTGGTTATGTGCCCTGGTTGGGGAATCGAACCAGAGCCCTTTGGGTTCACAGGCCAGTACCTATCCACTGTGCCACTAGCCAGGGCTAAAGGCACTATTTAGAGGCATTAACAAAACATGAGGATGGCAAATAAGCCAAAGGAAAGAATCAAGATGACTAATTCCTAGTTTTATTTGTGTTTAGAGGAGTTTAACAGATTTTCCTCACTTTAGAAGATTAAGGAAAATGAGAGAATTGCTCTTTGCAATTAAATGACTTCAGGATCAATGTTGGCTATCTGACTCAAAGTTTCTCAGCCATTTCTGCAATTTAAACTTTGGTGAACCATGACATTACTTGACTACCTTCTCACTGTTTTCCTCTCTCCTGTTTTCTGCTCTCCTTAGTTCCAGTTTCTGTTCCTTTGTAATGTGCAACAATTTCACCCCTCTTTGGCTCACACAATCTATTCTATTACCTAAGGCCTAAAAGCCTAACTTTTCTTTCTTTAGTATAATTTCCTAAACAAATACAATTCTTGTTTAGTGAAGACTTCTGATCAGCAATTGAGAAAAAATGTTTTTATTCCCACTAAATGGAGAAGTCAATTTTGACTTAAAAACTAAAAAAGTAAAATAAAATAACTTCAGTAATGATTACTAAAAACTAGAAATTAATTTTTTTAAAAACAGTGTTAAATCTTGCCGAAGACATTCATTAAGAATGTTAAAATACTGCCAACTTTGATTATTTTTTTTTTATGACCATACCTTTAAGACAAAGAGCATAATTTTAATTTATAATTGGACTATTCAAATAACTTTTAAAAAACTTTCTCTTATCCCTGGCTGGTGGCACAGTGGATAAGGCACCAGCCTGTGAACCCAAAGATTGCTGGTTCAATTCCCGCCAGGGCACATAACCAGGTTGCAAGCCAGGTCACCACCCAGGTCCTTAGCTGGAGGCAGGTGAAAGGCAACCATAAATGATGTCTCTCTTTTTCTCTGCCCCTCTCTGTACCCTTTTCTCTAAAAATAATAAATAAAATCTTTTAAAAAAATTTATTTTAGTCTTACACAAAATTGACAGTGATTCTACTTAACATTTTTACAAGTTATTTTTCAAATTTTGATGACAATTATTACTATTATACTTTAAAATCTGGTAGAGAATTTCATTAACAGCATGATAATTTACTATTTAACAATAAAAAATATCTGTAGTTTCTTCACTGCAACAATATTGTGCTTCTTTTAATAATGATGTGATAACACTGTAAAGAAATTCTTTCCCTTTAGAACTGTTGTTCTTTTGTGAGAATGCTGTTCTATTAATCATATCTTAGGCAGCCCAATGCTTGCACTTCAGCATAAAATGTAATTTGTTAAAATTTGTTCCAGGGATTTCTGAGATAGGGAGTTCAGTATTTATTAAAGTTTTCTCCATTTTAGGCTTAGGAAAGCTGAATTTAATAGAGTAAAACTTGTGACTTCACATTCAATTTAGGCACAAAAAAAGTCCCTATCATCTAAAATGGACTAAAATAAAAATCAACTGTTAAAAACTTTTGACAATCCTGTGCTTCTTTACTTTTTAGAGAATTGCCTGCATAATTAAGAGGTAAATAAGCCAACACACTTAGTACTTCTTTAGGACAGTGAAATGTTTTATACAACTTTAGTTCGGAACAGTCCAAACCAGATGACCATGTTGATTTAACTTAATTGATAAGGCAATCTTTGTTGGGTTTTTCTTGCACTTTAAGTATATACATGAGGCCTGTCCAGAAAGTATCCATCCATGTACTATGCGAAATAGAGACATTTATTGAAGAAGACACCAGAAATATTGTTCATAGGACAATGATGCCACAGCCCCCTTCAAAATAGGTACCCTGGGACCTTGCACATTTCTCCTAATCATCATCAGCTGCCCTATTCTATTATTCTTGAATCCCATTAATGTTCAGAAATCTCTTCCCTTTCAAAGGTGATTTTTATTTTTGGAAAAGCCAGAAATCACAAGGTGCAAAATCTGGGCTGTAGTGGAGCTGACTTACCTGGGTGATTTGATGTTTCCTAAAAAATCTTTGCATGAGACGTGATGCATGAGCAGGTGAATTGTCATGATGAAGCTGCCAATCACCAGTTGCCCATAGCTACAACCTTCTGAATCATCTGAATAGTTCCTGTGAAGGAATGTTCAAGCGTAATGCAAAATATGATCCAGGTTCATTGCTCTACCCATTCAGTCACATTGAATGAGAGCTCCACACAGTACAAATACTGAGTAGACTCAGTAGGGTCTACTGCCCCTACTGACTAGTACAGTGAAGTCAGCATTGTTCATGCATGTGCATTTCAGACCACTCTCCTCAGCTACCAAGTTACATTGGTGTTGCACAGGGTGTTCTCACTATATTAACAATGACTGGACTTTGTCCAGACAGATCTTCATATATTTAAATGTGATTTAATATATTTTTTTGTAAATTAGTTCTTTTATTGTTTTAAATTGATTTATTCTTGTTGTATTACAGTTATCCCATTTTTCCCTATTGTTCTCCCTTATCTCACCCACCCCATCCCCTCCTCCACAGTCAATCCCCACCCTGTTGTCCATGTCCATGGGTCATTTATACATACATGTTCCTCAACTAAACCCTTCCCCTACCCTTCCCTTCTGGACACTGTCAGTCTTTTCCTTGTTTCTGTGCCTATGGTTCTGTTTTGCTTATTTGTTTTGTTTGTTTGTTTTTTTCTGTATTAGGTGAGATCGTATGGTATATGTCTCTGTGTTAAATATATTAAAGAAAAAATTTTTTTCTGGTAGGCAGTATAGAAAAATATACATTTTAGAAGGTAATACAACACATATTTTATAAGCTGTCAATTACATGATACCAAATGTGTTCAATACAATTAGCTGCTCTTCAGAATTCAGTGTTATTTTTTAAAATAAGTTTGTGCATTTCTACATGATTATAAAAACTATTATCAATTTCTGTAGTATTTTTTAAAATAAAAATCTTAAGATCTACATTAAGGTCTATGACAACTCTTTAATGTATCAACTTAGCTAGAATAAACTATTGAGTTGGCTAAAAAGACTTATGACTTTTTAAAAAATATAAGACACACTTTATTTTCACAAAAAAACCCTGTATTGATTGTATATTTTGAGTATGTTAGCTATTTCCCATGTGGTATAATGTTGATTGTTCTCAATTAATGTCTCAATTTGACTATCACCAACTACAACTGGTCTACCTGCCCATGGAGCATCATCCAGTGAGAAATCTCGAGCACAAAACTTTGCAACCAACTTTTGACACATTCAATCTTTCCCAGCACCTTCTTCATACACTGCACAATTTTTTGAGTGTAGTTCAGTCATGTTTTTATCTTTTGAAATAAGGCATAATATGCTGAAAATATTGCATATTTTCTTCCATTTTCAGTATTAAAATGGCTACACAAAAATTCACCAATTTTTTTAGGTCATAACTGCAAATATTATTTGACTTTCTTTCTTTCCACTGAATATATTAAAACATCAACCCTATCAATAGTTACTATGTATTTACAAATCAGGGTTCTTTATGGGGAAGGGCAGGAAGTATAGAGAAGAGAGGCACATGCACCTGGAAAATTCTCCAAGTGATTATGATATGACCTGTCTTTCCTCTACATAGATAGGAATCCATGTCCTGCCCTAATCCACTCCAAAAAGATATTGACCATCATTCAATATCTTTTGATATTGGGGAAGAGCAAAAGTTACCAATTTTGATAATATTTTTTTAAAATGCATGCTGATATGACAGCTGTCACAATACAATCTAACAAAATTGTTTCTAATGAAGTTAAAGACAACTAGGCACTATTAGAGCCATCTTATGGAAATAAAAGACAAAACAAAAAAACACTTTTTGGCCAACCCAGTACTTCCCAGAATTTCTTTTCTTTTATGCTTCCTGTTAAGGTATGCCATAAGAGAGATCCTTACAAGATTGGGAGGGTGAAGCAGAGGGAGCAATAATTTTGTGCAATTGTTGATCATCTGCTAACTCGCCTTTTTGGCATGGAGGACCCTTTGGACCAGGTGTGTGTCTTTGGCTCTGAGACTTCTACAGGATGCCTTCATCACACAGGTCAGAGACAATAAGAGTAGACACAGGATTCAGATGGACCTTAAGAGGTTCCAGCTCATGCTCATGAGATTCTGGTTTGCTCATGAACTTTGCTTCCTGGTTGCTACTCTCTGGACTTCAGACTCTAGCATTAGAAGTTAGGACAGCCTTGTAGGAACTGCTGGAATAAGTTCCTTCCCTGACAAATGTGTAAGCCAATTTCCTGCAATAACTCTGTGTGTGTGTGTGTGTGTGTGTGTGTGTGTGTGTTTCCTAGTTGCTGACTCCTGACAGATACAAAATCCAAATTTCTTTTCTTAGCTATATCCATTTCTTGATCTGTCCTAAATTGTATTTTAAGTATCATGCTTAGGTATAGTTCCCCTTAATTTGATTTAATAATATCAAATTAAAGCCATGATTGTCATCACAGAAAAAAGTCAAAAACTATTGTAACTTCATTAGTTTGGGTACTTCTTACCCCCATACAACCCATTTGGCTCCTATCAAAATAAAATTTGTTGGTGATGGTGGTGGTTGCTTTTCTTGTTTATTTACATTTTTAGAGGGTTGTTTTTTTTTTTTTTGGTACTGTGTCATTATAAATAATTTCTTCCTTTAAGTTATACTATTTTGGGTGTTGCTTACTTTCCTACTGCATTTAATGGTAAATGCCTTTAGGATATGGTCCATATAACCCCTTTGTATTTCTCTGCTAACAACATTGAACAGTCACTTGCACATTAAGTTGTCAGTAAATAACTGTTGAATCACAGCAAATCTGTCAAAAATGAAGTTCTGAGCTAACAAGTTTCCTGCGTGCAGGTGGAAGGATAGAAACTCCTAGGACAGAGACAAAGGACTGTGTGACTTACAATATACCATGTAGCATGAGCTTCATGTTTACATCAGTTACTTTTAGTTCCAAAGTCCTAAGGAGTCTGAGTCACAGCTGTGGAATCTTGAGTTGAAGTTTGTTCCAATCTACTAAAGAGGGAGGAAAACATTATCTATATTACCCTGGTCAGGGAACAAATGTACTGCACTGACTCATAGGAATTCCCTATTTCTATTCTCTTGGGCTATTTACTATACAAATGTCCTTGAAAAGATAGCCCAGGACAAAACTGTCATAACAGTGTGGAAACACCATAGAGAATCCCCACTCCTCCCCCTTACTCCCAATAGAATCATCTATTCTCCAACAGTAGCAATTTCTCAAATTTCATGAAGTTGAATTTTGTTTATTTTTTATATTGAAAATGCAGGTATGTTTTCTTATAATACAACTTCTGTTTCCTATAAGTCGTATCCCCAAGTATTTACAGTTTGGCACAAAATTGGGTCTATAATTAGGTACCACTGAATCTGGCGCCATATCTTACTTTAAAAGCATATTTCAAGTACATACTATTAATCCCAATGGAAATAGCAGGGTTGCCAATCACTTCTTAAATTCACACACACACACACACACACACACACAGTTGACTGTGTGAAAAAATTGAGAATATACAAATTCACACACACACACACACACACACACACACACACAGTTGACTGTGTGAAAAAATTGAGAATATACAAAAAGATTCATTCATTCGGCTCAGTGAACCTGTACATTCTCAGCAATATTGAAAATGTGCATAGGCCAATGACCAGTATGCAAAACTTAAAAGTTTTTTGAAGTAATATAAATCAGACAGAGAACCAATTCTTTCCTTCTTTCCTTTTCCCTTTATTTCCTCCAAGCTAGCCCTCTAAATTCTACTTGGATATTTAAATCATGTTAGAGTTTGAGTGCCTAAATATTTCATTTCCATTCCAGTCCCTAAGGTTCATCAATTTTAAAGATGGATTATAAATCCATATCAAGTTGTTGCTGGGAGATACGGTGACCAAAATAGCTTCTTGAGCTGTACATCCAATTTCATTCTTTTTTTTTTATGCTGAGTTTTATAACCAGGGCATTCCAAAGGAAAAAAGGAAATATGGCATTTGCAGTGAATGGTTGAGAAGTAAACTATTTTGAATACATGGTTGATAGTTAACTATTTGGAATAAGGTAAAATAGCATTGAAAAGCACATTTCTAAAAAACTGAAACCATGGAAAATATTTATAACATACAAATTCTTCATATGGTTTCAAGCAGTTTCAATTTGAGTATTTATTTTAAATATGGACTTATGTAGGAAACATCAACTAATTTGATTTTAGAGGAATTTGTATGTGAAGGTAGATAGTAAGATGAATAGACCATTAAATAAGACCATCTGATTGTATGGCTTAATTATATAGTACATTGATGTATTTTATCTTTATATCAGTTTTATTTGATATACAAGAAATTTAGGAAGGCCTCCACTTTGTGAATTTTAAAAGGAATTTAGAGAATTTATATGTTTTTCCCAAGGTTACAGAGATAATAGGTTGGTGTTATACTAGAGCTCAGCATTTCTTGGCCAGGATTATTTTTACTATATTATAAATTTACTTTTATTACTAATATCTATCATTTATTAACATTAAATATGTATCTGGCACTGTCTAAGAAGCCTTTCTTTGGCTCTCTCATTCAATTTTCATAATGCTACAATCAGATAGGGTCAGTTATTACCTTCATAATATTCAGTATGTAGTAATTTTATGAGGTCATAGAAAGAATAAGCTTGATTCCAGATTCAAAAGCTAGGTATTCCTAAAACAGGAATGTTAACTGAAATGCAAACCTAGAAATTAATAGATTCAGCAACCTCTCAATTACACATATCCATATTACGCACTGAGGATTTTGAAATACTTCTCAACAAGAAAATACATTTTTAAGATTCCATGAACCACTTAAATTCAAGCATGCTCTTTTTATGGAAGATTAAACCTTAGCATAAAATAACAGAAAAATCCTATTGATGAATAATAATTTCTGTAATGTATAGTGAATAAAGTAACATCAACCAAACCAAAACATCTCTTTGAAAAGTCATTTTGAAATATGCTAGCAGGTAAAATATTTTCATTTCAATTACAGAACATTAACATTACATTCACTTTGTGCGGCATTCAGTGCTCATTTGATCTGACTGACAATTTAGAGGCAGGAGCTCAGCCTAGATTCTGTTTATTATTCTCTGCAAAAACAAAACAATTACTATTCATCTCCCAAAGGGATAACCAAGCTGTATATAAAGTCGTAGACAGTCAGCTCAATTTCTACAAGAGTTTTTAAAAGGAACAGACTTTCCTTGCAGCTTTTTCAAGGAAAGAATGATAATCACAATGCATTCAAGTTCAAAATCCTTGAAATCTGCTCCACTACAAATCTACTAGATCTTGAAATCACATTTTAAAGCAGTGGGAATTCAGAGCAAGTCTGACCTGCTGCTAAAAATAACTACAGAAAGATTCTTTATGTTGGCTGTGCCTTTTCAGAAATAGATAAGACATAATACAGTATTTACAAAGAGCTACATCACAAAGATTGAGAAATCAGATCAAATTTAAGGTTACAGAAAAATGGACTTTTAACCTGTTTCATTTAAGTCTTAAAACTTTTCTTAATAAAATAATTTCCATTTCTTTCTTTGAGGAAATTATATATAGAATACATAGAATACTGTGCCAGTATTATTTAAAACTTAATTATAATAATGATAATCATATATTTTCATGATAAATAATTTGCATTTTATTAAAAAAAGAGACACTCCAGTGGTCCCTTTCCAGTTTATACTTTGGACCAAACTTCCATTACATCAGGTATGCCAAAGCTATTCCATGCTCTTACTTAATGCTTATATCTACATGTTGAATGAGTTTTCCACTTATGTCACATCTGCTAAAGAATATGAGTAGTGTGAAAACTGTTTAAATTTATTAACTTATTTTTATTCAATTTCATTTTCTTCTTTGTATTTCTAAGTGATGGAAGAACTCTTAGTTTAGCATGTTTTATTTATAGCAAAATGTTAAATGATTTTATAATGCCATTAGAGCATTTTAATTTTTTAATGACAATTTTAAGTTTCATCTACTTTGGTGATACTTAATTTTAGATAAGATTCTTTGAATGTATAGCTTAATGGAAGTAATAGGTCCAGTTGGAATAGATGATGTGTTTTGTTTTAAAAATGTAGCAATCTATAATACAATTATACATAGATAGTATGTATAATACTATAATGCAATCTATAATTTTACATGTATACACATGTATAATTTTACATTATTGAGTAATACAATTATAAATAATTTATAATGAACTTCCATTGATCAAGCCATTATACATATATTTAAAATAGGAATAGTTGACATTCTTCTATCATAATGCAGTATAACCTTACATCTAAAAGTCCCCCAAAATTATCTTATTTATCTATAAATAAAATTAAAACATAAAAGCATCTTTTAAGCAAGTTAGAAGTTATAGGAGAAGTTCATCCACAAATTGTAAAAATCTTTAAAATTATGGCAATTGAAGCCTGCTAATATAAATATGTATGGGACAAGTAGGCCTAAAAGAAAAAAGAATTACAAATGTAGTACCTATAATGCATAGAAAAAGAAAAGAAGAAAACTACTCAAGACACAATGACAGAAAAGAAAAATAAAATTAATGACAAGGAAGCGTATTGAAGATAATGGAAAATTTTCAAGCCAAACTTAAGGAAGTTCTTATGGAGTATTTGCTATCATGGTAGTATTTACTATGATGGTAGCAATAAGATAACATGGTCCTGTTTTATAAATATTTGAGACATTAGATGTTTTAAGCTTCAATAGGGTAACTCTTTCCTAGCATTAAATTCTCCTATTTTTACAGGATAGTGTTCAAGTACCACAGGGATTTTTGGAAAATCAGATAAAAAGAAGTTGAACTGGAGATACACTTAATATGATGACATATGATATGAGTCTGGTGAAATACATATATATATTTCTCAGTTACTTTTACATATATTATGGTCAGCCATCCCAACAAAAGAATGGCTTCTAGAAATAACTGTATTGCCCCCCAGAATGAATATATCAAGAGTTATGACTATATAATGTTATGAATTATAGTGCCCATGATATCATGTTATTGCTCTAGATGAAGTTTGTCACATATTTTAGCTTTTTAAGAATTATAATTTATTGTGATTTTTTGGTATTCTAATACTTTTTACTTTATTTTATAGTGATAATTTTGTTCTTGAAAGTATTCCAAATGATATTTCTTTACACAAGATTGAAAATTACCCCTAAAATAGACCAAGTAGGTGCATGCCTGGTGTTTCTGTTACAGTTGGAAGGCCATAAAAGTATATTACAAAAGGTTGTTGGAGTCCAAGTGGGCGGAGGGAGCATAGTATGAAATTGACTGAGAGGGATAACAGGGGATGAGTCATGGAGGGTAGGGCACGAGACACACACTCCAGGACACATGTATAATTTTACATTATTGAGTAGCCATATAAAAATAAAACTCAATTAATTTAGTAATATATCTTATTTAGCCCAACATATGCAACACATTAACTTATAAACAGATAACATACAAACTATTAATGCATTTTTTCTGGTCATACTAAGTTTTCAAGTCTGGAGTATATTTTATATACTTGAAAACATACCATCTTTTGGACCAGGCACATATGAGCGCTAAATAGCCACATGTTGCTAGCTGCTACTGAAATGAACACAGCATTAGAACATAGTTAACTTTTAGTGCATTTGTCATAGTGGAGGACCGTCAGCAGAGAAGCAGCATGATCTGGTTTACTGTATAAAAAGGTCACTCTACAGTTAAAAATAGACTATAGAGATATAAGCTTTGAAGTGAAGAGACAGATTAGGAGACTATTGAAATAATTCAGCAGGAGAGGATGTTGTATTAGATCAAGATGGTAGTTAAGAATTTGTAAAATTTAGTAAGCTTCTACATATATTTCAAAGGTTAAGACAGGATTGCTGGTGAAGAACAAAAAGAGGGAAAAATGGGAAACATTTATGAGAATTGGACAAGTGATAATGACACTTTTTTGAGATAAAGATTATAGTAAAAGCTGGTTTGAGAGTTTTGGGCTTTATTTTGATTTTTGATAAGTTATTTATTTATTTTTGGTGATATTATTGAGCCAGCAAGCCAATCAACCTTAACTCTGTATATGACATAAATGTCTTCATTTTATAAATCATATTATTTCTAGCTGAAATTTGAATGTACATATTATTAAACATGATGGTATTTTTCATTTAATTTTTCTAGATTACTCATATTAATATCTCAATAAACAAAATGTGAACATAAGAGAAAGGCATTTTGGGTATGAAGTGATGTTGAAGGCTATATATATATATATATATATATATATATATATATATGCCTGGTATTACTTAGGCAGTACTAATTTATGTCTGCTTTCCCAATATAATTATTGATAGGAGCCTCTTTTATTCTCAAAACTCTTGGTTTGGATGATAAGTGACATACTTGCTGAAATCTATTACACAATATTATCAAGTTACCACCACCAAAATTAATGGCTTAAAATAACAGGAGCTACTTCTCATGAATTTGAAATTGGCTGGGCGGATCAGCTGATGGAGCTTCTGGCTAGCTAGAATGCTCTTGGTTGAACTTGCTTTTGCTTCTGTGGCCAATTAGCAAGTTGACTGAGTGATCTGAGGTGAGATGATTTGTGTTTACTTTCTCTTTCCTCCTCCAGTCCATCTGTAAGTTTGTTATCATAATCAATTCAGAGTTTCAGAAGGGTAAATGGAAGCATGCAAGCTCAAAACTAACACAACACCACTTTTATGCTAGTACCCAAGCATACTCTGTCAGCTAAACCCACAAGGCCTGCACAGAGTCAGTGTGGGATAGTACAAGGAAGTGACAGGGCAAAAGGTTGTTTCATATGGTCAAGCCATTAATTTAATGCATCAGTGCAGTCAACCAGTCACTTAATATAAAACCTATTTACCTCTTTCTTCAGTTCTTTCATTTTTCTCTTATCAACTATGCATTTTGAAATGATCATGTAAATGTGTATGTATTTTATAATGCTTCCTTTTCTGGGGTCTCTATAATGAACTTGCATAAACCACTTGAAAAATTCCCTCTCCTTTACATTTTTCTCCAAGATTTATTTCCATGAAATCTTCTGAATTCCCTTATTTTTGTTTGTAATAAAGATAGAATTATAATTATATTTTTATCTACTTATTCTTAAAATGGGTTCTTTTATAAGTAAGCCTGCTGGGGAAATAGCAGTCATAGTCACCAAACAAAACCCACCAGAGAGATAATTTATATTTTAAAATTGAAATACTTATTATAACTCTTTGTAAGCATTTCTTTAAAAACTACCATATGCCCTTGATTGAAAAGAACAATAAGAGTGTTCAGAGAAGCCATATATTTATTTGTACCTTCAAAAACAGGTATGTTGTTTCCTTAATTATCTAGTTTATATCAGCATCACTTTTTAAAATTTCATTAAATTTCAAATTATATAATGTCACCTATTTAAAAAATAAAATAATACTTAAGGATCTTGAAATATATTCATTATTAAAACTGTCTACTAAATAAAATCATTCTGAATAACTACCTATTAATAATACAGTTAGTCCCAGAGCTGCAGAATCATACAGTTGGAAACATTTCTACTTAGATAAATTATTTTCAAAATATCCTGTTCCTTTTAAAATTGATTTCTCACTCATTGCTAATTATATAGATACCAATGTATCCTTAGAAACAAAGTTTATTAATGTATAATCACATATAATCTTAAAATAAAGTTCTTCATTATTATTCAGATCATTGGAACAAAGCACAGAAACATAAATTAGCTAAAGGTGGAGCACTCACAATCTTCTTGCTAATGGAAAAGTTTTTTTTTTTTTTTTTTTTAATATTGTTACAATGCAATTTAAGATTAAGGAAACCTCATGTTGAAAAGTACTAAAATAGTGAGACATAATAGTTAAAATTTTTTTTGATTGTATACAGTTTTGTAACTTTCCCAAAGCAATACAGAAAAAATACATGAGGTATCACTTATATTGCCTTTTCATTTTTTTGATAGTTTCCTATGCCATGCATAAACTTTTTAGTTTTATGTAGTGCCATTTATTTATTTTGTGTTCATTTTCCTTGCTGTTGGAGTCAAATCCCCAAAATATGAGGTCTGTCCATAAAGTATCCAGCCACAGACTATGACAGAGGCATTTATTGAAAAAGATACAAGATACAAGAAACATTGTACATAGGACAATGACACCTCAGTTCCCTTCAAAGTAGGCACCTTGGGACCTCACACAGTTCTCCCAGTCTCCATCAGCTGCTCCATCATATTTTCCTGAATCTCATCAATGGTCTGAATCTCTTACCTTTCAAAGGTGATTTTAGTTTTGGAAAAAGACAGAAGTCACAAGGTGCTATATCTAGGCTGTAGTCACTTGGATAATTTGTGTATGGAGCACAAATTCACCAAAAAACTCAGCAGCAGACATGATGCATGACATTGTCATGATGAAGCTGCCTGCTGATCACCAGTTGCGTGTAGGGGCAGCCTTCTGAATCATCTGAATAGTTTCTGTGGAGGAATGTTCAAGCTTAATGCAAAGTCTACTGCAGATTTGTTGCTCTACTTGCTCAGTTGTTTTGAATGCCATGGCTACCCAGTACACATGCTCACACAATAGCATCTGCTGCCCCCACTGATTACTCCAGTGAAGTCATCATTGTTCACACAGGCACATTTCAGTCCACTCTCCTTGGCTGCCAGGTTACATCAATGTCACACAAACCATTCTCTTCATATTAATAATGGCTGGACATTTTCCATACAGACCTCATATATCTAAAACTGTTGTAAATGGAAAATAAATCTGCAAATTATACATCTGATAAGGGATTAATATCCTAACTATATAAAGAACTCATACAATTTAACAACAGTAAAGCAAACCATCCAGTTTTAAAAATGGACAAATGAATTGGTGTTTCAGGATTCTTCTGAATCTTAATGCTATACACCTGAAACTTATGTAGTATTACAAACCAGTGTTACTTCATTAAAAAATGCTTTAGTACCTTTTAGCTTCAATGGATACTGTCACATTAACACAGAATAGTTATTTTATAGCTTTTAGATGCTATTAATTCTAGATATTTTGTATTTTTAGAGAAAATAATCCAGTACTATTATATAGTTGTGAAAACTCCATAAAACTTATACAATGTAACTAGACAAAAGTAGCCATATTGTATGTATCAGTAATCAGTAAATGGAAGAATGGAATAAACGCATTGTTTGTGTGTATGAGGTAAGAACAAGAGAATGTCCATATTGTCTGAGGATTCTTCTATAATGAAACCATTTGTTATAAATAAGAATCTGAATCAAAATGATTTATTGTTAATATTCTAGTTATCCAAGCTGTCTTACAAGAATGTATCTGATCAAGGAGATAATGGTCAAGTAGCACTATGATATTGAAAAAAGAAATTTGATAGTTCCTAAAAGTATGATATAATTACACCTTATAAATATGAGTTGTTCCTCATAGAGGAGGGGGAATTACCTACTCAATGTTATTGAAATTCTGCACTAATGAAATTAGTTATGAAACTCTTTCATCTCTTGCAAACTTAATTAACAAAACTGCAAAATATTCTTAATGTAATTAATTCCAGAGCTAAACTATTCAGTTGTGATATTCAAGTGAGAAAAAAGGATAAAGACTTAAATAGAGACATATCTACAATCAAAATATATTTTACAAATATATGCTTTTATGTGAACTTTTCTAGAAAGATTAGCATGGCTCAAGACTTTGTAATTAATATTTCATAAAGATAATATTTTCTATCATTTCATAAAAGCCATCACTGGTAATATTAAATCATTTGTTTTCCTATTCTATTTCAATTATTATGTGTGTTTCTTCTTTTGTATAGGAACAAACAACCTCTTATAATTAGAAATAGTTATAACCTAAATTCCTATACTGCAGTATAATCCTGCAACAAATTCAATTTTTTTTATGCTCTAAATTTTAACTCTGCAAACCCAAAAGTCATTGGTTCGATTCCCACCCAGCTAGGACACATAACCAGGTAGCAAGCCAGGTCTCCAGCCGGGTCCGTAGCTGGAGGTAGGTGAAAGGCAACCATACATTGATGTCTCTCTTCCTCTCTGCCTCTCACCCTTCCCCTCTCTCTAAAAATAATAAATGAAATATTTAAATAAATAATAAATAGATTTTTAACTCTGGAAACTGAGTTGGCAATTCCTTTAAATACAATGATTTTGTATTTTGTATTGATTTTGTAAACTCTCAGTTCATTCTTATGCTATTCCCCCTGGGCTTGGATTCTTTTTTTTTTTTTTTTTAATTTTATTGTTGTTGTATTACATCCATCCCCTTTTTGCTCCCCTTGGGCTTGGATTCTATGTCTGTCTCAGAATATTTCTATCAGGATACCCACCTAGCTGAATTCGGATCAAATTGCAGAATAGTGAGTAAATAAATTCTCCTTGTATTAACTCATATTTTAAGGTGGTTTGTCCTACAGAACTAAATAACTAATATACCCCTACCCAAAATACTTAAATTGAGTTTGTCTGGAATAAGCATTTTTAATGCTCTTCATATGATTATAGTATAAAATTGGTCTTGAGAGCACTGACTTTTGAAATTTGAAAATACCAGGATATTCTTAAAAATCCTAAATTGAAATATTTGAACAAGCTTTCTGTTAATACTAGGAAGTGAAGAGGTTAATATATAGCAAGTGGCTTTGGGACTTATTTCCTGTCTAAATGTCTTATAGTAAATAAAAATTTTTTTAATAGAAAAAAAGTTGTCACTGATGTGTGGACAATTTTAGAAAAAAATTTAGGAGTTCATTAATAACAAAATTGATCACAATTAGCAAAGTTGATCACAATTAACTAAGTTGTTTATTTGATGTTTTTGTTAAATTATTATGTATGTATTTTATAAAGTTACCTGGTTTTGTTAAATTATTAGATATAATTTTGTTAAATTATTGATATTAAATTTCAACCCAGCTAAGAGTACCTGGCACATACTTGTTCCTCAGCAACTGTTTGTCGAATTTTAATGATCAATAAGTAGTTATTACTCTCCATCACTTAATTAGCCCTTTTGGAATAGTCTTATTCCTTTTTTAAGTTAATTTTACTTATTATTGTTGTATTGTTTCATTTTTTTCCCCTTTGATCTCCCCTGCCCCCCTCCCTCAATCAATCCCCAGCTTGTTGTCCATGTCCATGGGTCTTTCACACAAGCTCCTCTACTGAACCCTTCCTCCACTTTCCCCCTTCTCCTCCCCCTAGCCACCATTATTCTCATTTCCCCCCCAAGTCTCCTGTTTCTTTCTGTTTGCCTGTATGTTTTGTTTCATTAGTCTCCTGTATTAAGTGAGAACATATGGTATTTAACTTTTGTTGCCTGGCCTATTTCATTAAGCATGATACTCTCCAGTTCCATCCATGCTATCAAAGATGGTAGAAATTCCTTCTTTCCTTCTGCTGCTTAGAACTCCATTTTGTAAACATAGGACAATTTTTTTGTTCCGTTCACCCACTGAATGGCTCTTGGGTTGTTTCCAGCACTTGGCTATTGTAAACAGCACTGCTATAAACATAGTCGTGCATAGGTTCTTCTGAATTGGAGTTTAAGGATTCTTTGGGTATAATCCTAGAAGTGGGATCACTTCCCTTCCTCTCTGCCTCTCTCCCTTCCCCTCTCTCTGAAAATAATGAATATTTTTAAAAAATGCCTTCAAAGGTATCTTACACCCTTTGTCAGACTTTTGACCACATATGAGCCAAGCTTAATATCGATACCCTCAAAGATCATCCCCACCCTTAATTACACCCTCAGCTGCAAGTAAGCCAGTCTATATAAAGATATAAATATAATAAGACTATTATAAAGGTAGAAAGATGACTGACTTGACTGAAATATTGTTTTTGAGAAGTGCAAAGGAGGAGCAAAGATGGTGGTGAGAAGTGGTGGGATGTGAGAAAGAAAGCAAACTACCTCTTATGTGGGAATGAGTTGGGGGAGAATCAGAATGCAGTTAGAACATGTGAGTGAACAGTATTGAGCCTAATCAGAAGTTACATATATTTATACTTGGATATATATACCTATATATAGATATTGTGTGAGAGAGCAAACCTACATACATTTTTAAAAACTACCGTAATAGAAAATAAAGTAAAAAAGGAAAAAAATATTAAAAAAATATAAATTCAGTTGGTGAATATGTTTCACCACTGCACTATCAGCAATGTATGACTTATATTTCCTATAAGTGAGATGGGGGTGTGAGGTAAAAAAGAAAGAGATTGGGAGATCTCAAAGAGTTTGGAGGAAAAGGGGGGTGATTTGTAATTTGCCTTATATTTATAACTACGTTTGTCAAGAAGTTGTACCTACCTCCCTGTCTGCCTTCAATGAGCATTGGTTAATAAAGGTAGAGAGAGGACAAATGTATTTTTTGAGCAGAGAAAATAAGATGCAGTGGGGGGGGGGGGGG